>OY987281.1:1476272-1646469 GCA_963920785.1 Sphagnum contortum
GCAAATCTTAGTTAGAAAATTGCGAAAACAAAGTGTTGGCTGGAAATTATATCCGAAAGCTTTCGATCGTATTGCTGTTTCCAATTTCGTTTAGAATGGCGAAAAAAATTGGTGGCCGGAAGGAGGAATTATATCTCAAAGCTCGCTCAAATCGCTATTGCATATCTTGTTAGAAACTGCGAAAACAAATTTTCTTGCTGAAGGAATTATTGTATCAGAAAGCTTTCGCCCGAATTGAAATTGTTTGTAGGAGGAATACAATCAGAAAGCTCTTGCCCAATTCTTGTTAGAACTCACAATTTTTTTGAGAACTGTAACCAAAAAAAAAAATTGCTTGTAGAAGGAATACAATCAGAAAGCTCTCGCCCGAATTGCGATGTTGAAAATCTTGTTACAACTGCTAAAAAAACATAGTGTGATGACTGGAAATATCAGAAAGCTCTCAAGGTCCTCAAAAAAATTCACATCCGGCTAGATGACGGGATGGGACGGATGACGGTTGGGGCGTCGCAAATCTTGTTACAACTGCTAAAAAAACACAGTGTGATGACTGGAAATATCAGAAAGCTCTCAAGGTCCTCAAAAAAATTCACATCCGACTAGATGACGGGATGAGACGGATGACGGTTCGGGCGGGTTCAGGGGTTGCTTCATTTCTCATCCCCAAGAGTTTTCATATATAGATGTCCAAGGATGACCATATGATAGGAAATGCCTTTGAAATTCCCAAGGAGGACCATACAATTGATTCCAAAAAATCACCCATATACCAATTCCTTGAAATTTCTTGTCATTGGAATTTTGATTTTTATGTATTAATGATATTGTGATAATCATGTTTCTCATATTAACCATATATTTTGGCACAAATATCATATTCCTATTTAGTAAAATAAACAGATGCTAGCATATATGTGTCCAATTTTTTCATGAAAAAACAACATATAAAATTGTTTACTTTGTGGTATAAATGGAGATCTAACATTCCTACTACTAGTATGACAATAGGCTACCATGTGAGAAAATAACCTATTAAAAGTTAAATGTAGACTAAGAGGAGGACTACTTTTAGGCAAATAGTTCTACCTTCAATCCAAAATTAGCAAAAGACCCCAAGGATGAAAGTTATTTTGCACTCCAAAACAAAGAAGAAATAAGAGGGGCTATGAGGTAGTAGTTACCTTCTAGTCCTTGGAGAATACTTCCTTTAATCAAACATACCATTTCCATGTGTCTATCCACTTTGTTGTAGATGTTGCTTTCCACCAAATTGCTTCCAAACTATTCCTACCATCCTATTGTAACTACCTTGAAACAAGCTACAAAGTTCTAGAAAATAAGTTCTATAGGAAAACGAAAGAAATTAACTAAACTAATAGAACTACAATATGTTAGATCAATCTACAATGAATAACTATCAGTCTAAAGGGAAAATGAAGGCAAAAAATAAAGAAAAAAAATAAAAAAAATATATATATATATAATAGATCAAGTTCCATAACTTTCATACTCTCTCTTGCATTTCTATTTCTTTCCTCATATGATCTCTCTTTTACATTCATTCATAATCTTCACATATAATAATGATGGGAATTTAACTCTCCTAATCCCCTTCTTCCATAAGTCACACAAGGTTCACATTCTAGCCTCAAAGTAGGCCCTTCATTCTAATCCTTTCACAAATCCTTTTTAGTTGATTGGTGGACAAATAACAATCACCCATTCCCTTGGGCTAACTATTCTAATGTTCATACATTTTGCCACATGTTCATGGATGAAAGATATTCAAAGATGAAAAGTGGGATGACAAATGAAAATGGATGAACTTTTTTCATGAACATGGGCATGGGACTTTTTTTTTAATGAAAAACTAAACAATAAAAACATGGTGGAGTTTTATTTTATTTGAAAAAAATCAACGCATGAAATGCTCAAGTCATACCTCAAATCATATTTCATATTTATTTAATATGAAATATATTAAGCTTTGCAACATATGAACCACATAAAATATTAAACTAAATCCAATTCAGTGGCATATAAACTGGCTAACATACCTAGAGGTATGTGCCAATCCAAACACTACTTGTTCACCACCATGAAATATGTGCCCATTAGGATTGAGATAATATGAGGTAGCCCATGACACTTTACCTTGTCTATACTAGTTAAAGCTATTTTTTATTTTCATTCACTTTTTCAACCTTCCATTTAGGACCATTCTTGTTACTTGTAAAATCAAATTACATTTTTTCCCCTTTTACTATTAATTTGCATGATCTATATTTCAATTTGCATTCTTTTACATTCATCTCTACCTCCACCACATGTTTGCAATGATTAAACCTTTATTTTACAATGGCATAAAGAAAATTAACACCAATTGTCACACGAAACACCTTGAAAGCTATGATTGAATATATGTTAATCTCAAGCGTACGAGATAAAATGTGTGATATGACAAAAAACCTTTGGAATATCCAAAAAATGACACCAAACTAGTCTCCCGCCTTGACATTTGATAAAAACTAGAACATGGGGAATAGATTGGAAAAATTGCAATTGACAAAACAAATGAATGGATGGTATGGATATGGACGAATGTTAAAATAGACAAAGAAAGTTTTACATTACTTAAACAAATTGTAAACATTTCCAAGGGGTGAAAACTACAATTAAGTGATGTTTATGCATGACATGGATTTTTTCAAAAAACAATGCGAATTTGAAAAAGTTGATTCCAAAGCATTTTTTCACAAGCTTATTGAATGATTTGTCGATAAAACATTTGGTAACCCTCGGCAACCTAATATCAACAAAATTCATGAAACCCTGAAAACGAATCTATGCAACTTTAGGTAGGCAAACCTAGGTGCCACAAGATTTTAAGAACTAATGCTAAAACATCTAATGGATTGTTGGATGATAGGGTCGGCCCCAAAATCATGAGACGTGTATAATAATAGAAAATGATGACGTGTTGATGAATAAAGGAAGAACCAAAATCTCATTATTTGCATTAAATTGTGGTTCAATAGATGTGTTAACATGAATGTTCATAATATGTGATCTTAGAAAGAAATATTAAATTATGGAAAAAAAAAAATGAGGCTAAATTTGAACATTGAAGTTTTGTTGAAGAAATTCATTGTGATTGCTAAAACAAACAAGCAATGAAAATATTAGATAAGAACAATAAATGATTATCATAAATAAATAATGAAATACATGATTTTGTAACTATTGAGACATGTAGTTGTTTTGTCATTTGGAGCCATTATGACATATGCAACTATTCCAAACTCACCAGTCCCAACCAAATGGTCCAATCAAAACCAATATTTGTCATACTAAATTTAAATATAGAATTGAATCGACAACTACAAATATGCACCAACTTTACATGTTTCCAAACATGGGTTATTTTACATGTTAACACATGTTCATGGTAGGAGTTGCAATTTAGTGTTTGCTTGATATTGCTATTTTGTAATGTGTAAAAAAAAAACATTGTTCAAATTAACTTATCCAATTTTACATATTGTTTAATGTTTTATAATTTCAAATATTTTTACCCTACCTTGTTATGTGTTGAAAAGAAGTTGTTAAAAGTATATTTACACTCTTTTTGATGTTTTAATACATGAAAATGGTTACCTTGTGAGTGGTAAGGATTGTAGGTTGAGATTTGTTTCATGTTGTCATTTTGAAATTATTTAGTATTGGAATTTCAAACCACCCATAAAAAACACCTCAAAAATGAATATGGGTTATTTATGATGCTTATGTGTGACATGTTATGATATGAAGGTATGATTAGAATTAAATATTCTAGATATTTGTGACATGTAAACTTTAAAAAAATGTTGTACATATATATTTATATATATGATGACAAATCACTAAAGCATGTTACAAAATAAACATAAAAATTCTCACATATTTAATTCGAAACCTTCTCCTACAAAAAGATGATTAAGGTATAGGATAATTGGTGAATATATTTTAATTTTACCTATTTCAAATAAATTACTAGCTCTTAAGTACACATAAAACATTGTTGCATTTTTGGTATATTTTGGTCCTTCATTGGGTTAAAGAAATCCTATTCATTGATGTCACAATATTGTTATAGGAACAATAACTTACACAATTCGAAAGATTATTTTCAACTTATCAAAGTTATTTTCATTGGGTGGAAGTTACCCACCAACGTGTCACTCTTCACTATCTTTGTCAGTATCTTTGTACCTTTGTAATGTTATTGTCACGACAACATTTTATGTAAGAGAAGGGTCTATCAATAGGCCCTTTCAAATTTTTGACCCCCTCCCCTTGGCCTACTAGCCTCAAGGGATTTCAAATTTTGAAAAGATTTGTTGATAGACCTCTCTCCTCTACAAGCAAATTTCAAATATATGCAAAACCCACTAGGGTAAAAAACAAGGTAGATCTGAGATATCGACTAACCGACCAGGTAGGGTAAACAAAAAAACAACATCAAAAAAGAATTGATCAGCAAACTATGTATGGTATGCAATAATTTTACCTTGTTTGATTTTATCACGGGTATTTGCAGGGGGGTAATAACTAGGTTGGATGGGTATCACAATTTTATGATGCCCACTAGGTGTGGTGTTCACAAAGTAATTTACAAAAGGTTTGATTATCCCCCCAAAAAAAAATCAAATTTTTTTACACTGATCAAGGGTATGAACATTAAAAAAATTTAAATGGGTCTCACAATGTCAATTTTTGGAAATTTGAGAACAACCAATTATCCTTTGTCGGTTCTCACAAAACGGGTATTATTTCATATTTTAAATTAAAAATTAAAAATGAAATTAACTTAAGATTAAATAATTATTGATTTGATTAATTTTTAAGTGACAACTCTGGCTTTTCGAAAAAAAGAAAAGTCAAAGGACCTTTAGTTCAAGGTTTCTGAAAGATTTTAAAAATAAATCATCATTTAAAATAGACTTTCCAAACATCATTACCATTTGACCTGGCTTACTATTAATAAGTGCATACTACCAAATACTAACGCTCCCTTGGATCTCTCATTGCAAATTAGACATGACAAACAAATTTTGATGTGGGTCGGGTGATGAAAGTGTCTTTTCTTCAGCCCTAATTAAATTAGGCTAACTTAACTCTCTGTATCTCCAAAGTTCCTACCCATGGTTCATGAATGATCACAAGATCCATTAAATAAAATGTTGTTCCATTTTGCATAGAAACATAATTAAGTTTGATGGTCATAATTTCTCTTTCATTGCTTGTTTGTACTAATTTTTGATGGTAGCTAAACCTTGAGACCCTGACCCATGTAAGAGGTCAAACCTTACCCGGTTCTCAGATTTGTTTGTTTTATTTAAAATTTTGGTTCTCACATCCGGTTTTCACACAAGTGAAAACCAGTATTTCAATGTTCAGTGAGGGTATCATTCATGGTGATACCCTGAAAAGATGAGACTGAGGTGCCCGAATGATACCCGAGTGATGCTTGAAGGTATTTGTGATACCCGCCTCACACTGGTAAAAACGGCTTACTGACCCCCAAACTGAAGATCGTCAAATTGTGGACCGTCAGATGAAGGGCCGCTCCGGCAAGAAAGCACAGACCAATCAATCTGACGGTCCAGTTTTGAAAGTGCGTTATGAGTGCCGGAAACGTCCCCAATCGTTCAGTATGGACCGTCAGATGTTAGGACCTTGCTGCTCCGGCCCCACTACAAAAACCCTATCTATCATCTGACGACTCAGAATCGATGATGTACTTTTTGTGGGCCAGATCGTCAATTCTGGATCGTAGGATGACGAGACACATCCAACGGTGCAAACTGATCATCCGACGGTCTACAATTGAAATCTCCCTGATCGTCATTTCTGGACCGTCGGATGATAGGACTTACTCCGGCACAAAAGAGATAAATCGTGCTATCATCCAGCGGTTCAGAATTAATGGGGTATTTTTCGTCGACCAGAAATCGTCTGCGATTGGTAATTCGTGACCGTTCGATCATGGGATAATCTGGGTAATAGTAGCTACCATTTATCCGACGGTCCAGAATTCACAATGTAACTGTAGTAGGCCTTCGATTACAGTGCAAGAAAGGGAGCTTTTAGAACATGGAAGTGAACGTCGGGAACATGTTTGAGCACGTAGGGAACACGACAAAACTTTACTTCCCGCCATTGGAGAGAGAGAGAGAGCACTCGAAGTGCGCGCGAAGAGCTTCACGACGTCGCCTCTTCCTCGCAATTTTGCAACGAATTTGTTCCAAATCTTTGAGGATTGGAGCATCGTAGTAGAGTAGTTTTGAGCATCTAAGAACCGCGCTGGAAGCCATAGAAAATTTGAGGAATTATAGTAGCTTACAAGAACAGTAAGGCAAGGGACACGGCGGAGGGAAAGGGAACGAGAGAGAGAGAGAGAGAGAGAGAGGATCAAGGAGGGGAGGATGGCGGGTGTTGGACAGCCGACGGGATGTTACAAGTGCGGGGGCAAAGGACATTGGGCAAGAGACTGTACCGCAGTGCCTGCAGCAGCTCTCTCTTCGCAGGCACTGGGGAGCAGTAGTGCTGACCTCCTTGAAGCAAGCTTGAAGCCACAAGGTGGAAGAGGGGAAACTGATCAGCGGGGTAGTAGTACTGCAGCAGGATCATCCGGCGGGAAAGCTGCAGTGCCACGGCAACGTCATAAGGTGCCTAAGCTTACACCAGATCTTCTGCTTTCACGAGAGGGTCTAGGGTATGTGCTCGAGAAGTTGCCGCAGCAGGTCACTATCAAAGGACGAGGCCATGAGGTATAGTGTTCCTTTCTGAATATCTTTCTTCTTCCTGAGAGGGATTGAGTGCAGGTCCCTTCTCTCTCTCTCTCTGTATGTGAAGGAAGCACGGTAGATAGGTGGCGTGACGAGGGATCTTGCGAGATTTAGGCATGGTGAGGAAGGATTTGCATTTGGATGTGCATTCAGGTGGAGGATCTGAAGAGCTTGTTGGAAGCCTATATGCGTTGGCATGCGCGATTGCTACCCTACTACTCTTACTCTCAATTTGTTGCAAAAGTGGAGAAATTGGGTGCCAACAAGCGAGTTCGTGTATGTTCTTTTCCCCTCTACAGTTGCATTTCAAGCAGCATTGTACCCGTACTATTAGGTTCCTCATAATTCAAGGTTCAAGTAAGAAATGCCATTGTACTTGATGGAAAATGCAGCAACCAGGCCCTAAACCTTAAACCCCATTTTGTTTAATAAGTGCTGTCTGGGGCATTTATTGTGTCAACAGATGTGCATGAAGGAGCTCCGGGATCAAGTGTCAAGAGGTGAGGAACTTCAAGTAGGGGATGGTGCCAATGATCAAGGGGGTTCTATGGACTTCAATGAAGATGCAATGCGTGATCAAGGTTGGCTGTTATACTTCTTCTCACATTTCTGTTCTAAAGAGTTTTAGGACCAGTGTGCAGGTTCTTTGGGCACAAAAGCTGTAATTGGTATTGGCTGCATTATTTGGTCTGAGTTGAGATTGAATCATAAGCAAATCCTGAGGAGCTGATTTCTCCAACTTTGAGAAAAGCTTGAGATTTAATCTTTTTTGCATGTCTTATGCAAATTGTGAGGGAATGGGTTTGAGAATATCTTGACCAATCCACCATGAGAGACAACTACATCAAAGAACATGCCCAATTCTGTGAAATTTGATATCTCTTAAGGTAAAACTTGCAGAGGATAATCTAAAGGCCAGATATACAACTAAATCAAGGCTTACATAGAGAGAATTTCCAGCTCTTTGAGCATTATCTGAATTGTAGAGGGTCCTCTACAGCCACATCTGAAGATTCAGCTGGAACATGCAGGGGACTTACTTGGAGGGTGGGAGGATGGTGTTCATAGACCAGAGGAGCCTGCTGATCCACCACTTGATGTTTTGGATGAGTTTCTCCAACAGGTTCAGCCACTGCCCTTCAATAGCCCCCATGTTATATATGCCCCGGTGTTGATTCCACATATCTGCTTCTGTAGCATCAAAGAACTTACTGTTTGGATCTGGGTGATTGTTAGCAGGCTGCAGAAGAAAGTGCTTACAGACAGGAAAAGCCTCAAGATCTCCATGTTGAGTCTACCAAGCGCAAATTGATAGTGGGTGAAGGAATTGAAGACAGTCAGCAGGAGATTCAAGAACAACAGTGTGTGCATGTGGAGTCTACCAAGCTCAGACTAACAGTAGGTGAAGGAGGAACAAAAGAGAGTGAGCAGGAGATTCAACAACAACAGCGTGCTCGCATGGAGGCTAACAAGCTCAAAGCACTTGAGCGAGCTCGTGCTCGTGCTCTTGCCAGTTCAGCTCAAGGTTAGCATGCCACTAATTGATGCACATTTTTCAACACTAGATTAAAGACAGAAGAACAATGCAATCACAGGGAGCTCACCTAGTTGAATGCCACAGTTTGACATACTAAATACTTGAGACAACTGTTTTGAGAGAAGATACAGATGAGACCATCAGATTGTGTGGCCTGAAGTTGTAAAATATCCATGCCATGATTTTATTCATTTCTCTTTCTGTACTGCTGTTATGTCACAAGATGTGCACCAAGTTGACCAATCTAGTGAGAAGATGGAGATGATGTCACATGTACATGCCTAACTAGAGAATGAGCTTTTGCATGAATCACATTTACTTCAGACTCTTGCATGTTTTTTGCCAGGGTCTGAGCTTTCTGAAGAAAATCTCTGATCTCAAAAAGTTCATTGGATCCACTTTCCCCATTTTCAATGATAGAAGGGATGACCTCTTGCATGCATAGATCTAAGAAATTGAGAGCCAGTTTCAATTTAACCAACAAATCACATTTGTGTGATTGTGGAGTTTACAGTCCAGAGTGACATTCTGCACAAGGAAAATCATGTAATGACACACATCCCAAATGTAAGGTAAAAACTAGAAATCAAGAAGAATACACCAGGCCATGAATAGGAGATTGCCTGCATGCAGTGGGAAAAGATGTGATATTTTGTGCAGCCTTTGAAAATCCTGTTGATTCATAAGCAGTCAAAAAGGTGAATATATTTTTTCATGAGGAGAATAATGCAGCAGATGCTCAATTTCCCATGAAAATATCTTCAAAAAGTCTACATAATTGAGCTTGTAAAAGTCCAACCACCTGCTTCAAAATAGGAACAATACCATGAAATCACTCATCAATGATAATGTTTCAGATAATGTTACATGGCACAAGACAATTGGTGACACCGTCAGATATGTTTGCAACCAATAGTACATAGTCAAGTCTGCAGATTTCCAGCATCTACAGTTGGCAACCAAGCATGTGATTGTTGCCAGTTATCACCACCCAACATGGTCATGTATTGCAGATCCAAAATGATATTGGTTTCATGTTATGGCAATTCCATATTTGAGGCACTGCTTGTTGAAATGTCAAAGCAAAACAGTTCAATGTTGCACAAATGCACTTCATGATTATGCTCTGGACAGGTTTAATGAAAGGGGAAAAATCCCTTCCAGAGAGTTGGTCAGCTTCTGATGATTGAAATGCAAAACATTAACCATTTTACAGTCACTAGACAAAAATCCTTGAAGGAAAATCAAAACTGGAAGGTACCACCACATGCAGAATGCAGCTCGGCATCTCCTGATGATATCGTCACCAGTGATAAAAATTTCTCCATACTTAATTTTCAGATCAACCTGAATAAAATTGAGATAACCCAATAACAAGGCTAAAGGTATCCAACTTCTCCTGATGATAAACCATATTTTGAGGGGCCTGAAAGGATATATATATCTTTCATAAGAATAGAGAAATCTCCGTTCTCATGATGAATTAGAAACAGCAAGGCTAACACTTCCTCAGGAAGCCACAGAAAGAACCAAACAAGGGGAGACAAAAAACAAAACAAAAAACAAAAAAACCCATGCCAGTATGAACAAAAGTGCCAGTCTCACACCTGTTCAGGGACCGTCAACAGTGGTATGTATGATAGTGACTTAGCCATCACAACTTCCCCACTGACTTCATCAGCTCCCTACAGTGGGTAAAGGCTGGTGACAAGCACCATCCTGTGAACTGAGTTTCTGCTGCAATTCCGGAAGCAACGGGAAGACTCAGCCATACTACTGGCTAGCAACAGACCCCACAACAAAGACCATACAAAGAAACAAAGAAAGACAGAAAGGGAAAAGAACAGGGAAGGACAAAGAACAAGTGGGCTTACAGGAAGCTCCCCACTTACATGACCCGAAGCAAAATCATTCTGAAAATGCCAAAAGTGGAAATTCCAAACAGGAATTTTTCTTTAAGAACCAACCCTCTAGTTCTCTTTAGAAGAACTTTAAAAGGGTAGCCTTTTGCCTTCAGAAAGACAAGACTGACCATCTGGAAGACAAAAAACTTCTTACAACTACAAAGTCTCAAGAATCTGTAAATTTGACTATTGATAACCCCCAGCTTCGCAGTCATTGAGATATTGGAATGAACATGAAGCATTCTAATCCTTTCAATACCTGCATACTCTGGTTGAGATCGTTTGTCAAAAATGTCACAGGATAAACCTTGAGGACTCTGGCTCACAGTTAGATCCAAGAAATTACAAGAGAATAGGTAGATGGAGCTTCAGCCATACAGGGATTATTGTTGCTAAGATTTCACCCTAAGGCCCACAGCATAAATGAGCTGATATGTTTTC
Source organism: Sphagnum contortum (assembly GCA_963920785.1). Classification (NCBI taxonomy): domain Eukaryota; kingdom Viridiplantae; phylum Streptophyta; class Sphagnopsida; order Sphagnales; family Sphagnaceae; genus Sphagnum; species Sphagnum contortum. The sequence goes on from OY987281.1 coordinate 1,486,985, forward strand.
TCAAAAAATTTAACCCCAGCTTCTTCAAAGGAAATGTTAAAAGAACAGCTGGATTACTCATCATCAGAGTCGCCAAAAGTAATCTTAGTGGCCTTAGCAGAATCGACACCAATTTCTTTGAAGTGTGCACCATACAGCTTAGATTCCTGCAAACCCCCACATGTGATGATGATGACCCAAAATAAAGATAGCAGGGCAAGAGACATTTCCTGTGACCAATTTGTAAAGACTTGTAGCTTACATAAAATCATATAACGGGGTGGGCCAGCATTACCTTATACCAACCCTGACACTTTACCCTAAAACATTGGTGCCCTGAACAGACTTGCCAAGTGAAGGTCCTGTGAATTTGAACCTCTTGATCACCAAGAACCAGGGGAGAGGACACTTGTGAATGAGACCTAGGTGTAACACCAAAGCAGACTGTAATCACATTTGTGAACTACATTGAAGCTATCAAAATTTGAGATGTTTGGGAAGGTCGTTGATGCAAACCTTCTTCTTCACATGGGTGCCAAACTTCAGAAGCTCTTCCGGCACTGTCTGGCCTGCCTCTCTAAGAACATTCACAAGTTCTCCTGACCTTGCCTGCATATTGCATTAAAGCAGGACAATCTTCTCAGAAATTTAGACTGATAAAAACAGATGACCATTTCTCCCTGTCAAAAGCCTACCCTTTCTCTTCAAGATATGTAACTATTCCTGCTCAGCAACAAATAAACAAGGTGCGTGCTCAAATGTAGCACATGTCAAACAAAAGTGAGGAACAACAGAATGAGGTGAGGAATACACTCATACTCGATCAGTTTGTGTGAAGAATGTATGAGCTATGCCCTTCCTCCCTGCTCTACCTGTTCGCCCTATTCGGTGTACATAGTCTTCTGTGGTCAAAGGAAAGCTGTAGTTTATGACATATTCCACATCAGGGATGTCAAGCCCTCTTGCTGCAACATCTGTTGCAATCTACAAAACCAAATACCCATCAAATAGTGAGCCAAAATAGGAAAATACTCTTCAAGAGCCACATAGAAAAAATTCATCACTACCTATTTTATCAGAAAAATTCTCAAACAATAGTTATGGTTTCAAGAAATCACCAAAAGAGGGCGTGTTCCATCTTTGAAGGAGTTTACTGCTTTAGTGCGGTCAGTCTGGGTTTTATCCCCATGCACTGCAGACACTTTCCACCCACTGCATAAAAAAACAGCACATTACAAATCAATTACAAGTAAACAAAGCTCATGACATAGTCAACAAGGGTGTAAAGATTGGTATTGCCGTCTTGAAAGTCAACACTTAGCACATGGCCCCATGTCTGCAGTTTCCGTGCAAAAAAGAACCCAAATGCCAATTGCAGCACAAAAGTTATACTCTCTCACAACTAGCTTCCTAGCCTGACATTAAATCAAATTAAACTGTTTGATATAAAAAACTGAAAAGAACAAGGGTGCATACTGCCTACCGTCTTTGCAGAGAATTCTCAACACGGTCTGCCTCTTTCTTGTAGAGTACAAACACCAAAACCCGATTCCTGCACAATTCACCAAATTGCAGCTCAGAGGAGGTGCAGCAAAACCAAACAATCTTCTACTTGACAAGTAAATTTACCAGCATAACACCTCTTCCATACCTGGGAGCACAAATCAAGCAGAGAGTTGCCAGTTGGGAAGGAAACAAGAATAATTAATCTTACGTTCGTGATTTGTGATACTTTTGAAGAAGAGAATCAAGACGTGCATCTCGAGCTCTATCTTCCAATACCTGCCAAATCCACCAACACAGACCCTTAAGCTTCTCTCAACTCAATTAAATTCCCTTTCAGAATTTCCAAATATTGTTCTATTGCTGTCCTAGTGAAAATTCAAAAACAATATCCATGTTCACTAGTGTCAAATTAGAAACCCCAATTCCACAAATCATTGTTATCTTCTCATACCTCAACAATTTGTGTCACATCATGATTTGCAGCCAAATCTTGTGATCCTACCATAACCTGCATGCTCATCATATACAAGTCAGCAACATACCAGATAACTGGACCAAGCTCTCATATTGAGGGGAAAAGAAGGTGGATGCTATTTTGTGGAAGAGAGCAGCAAACTGCAGAAGAGAGAGGAGCTAGAAGACCTTGACTGGGCTGGGGTCATTCATGAATTCTCTTGCCAGCTGATCAACAGCCAAAGGCCAAGTTGCACTGAACATCACCGTCTGCCTAACTGCACACATCTCAAATCCATTGAACCAACTGTGAGAAAACCTGACCACAATAGTAGAATTAAAGGTCACTGTGAAGGCTTGCAGATCAAACATTACTTTGAAAGTAAATAGGTTACAGTCAAAACTATGGAACACAGAGATACTTATAACAGAACATGGAGATAACCAGATCAACAGGTTTCTGGGTGACCTGACATTTCCTGCTAGTTACTTGATGGAGACATTTGTGCACTATACTCCTAGTATCTTCTTGTGAAGAGTGAAGCTTACTTTTTGAGGTCTTGCTAATGATAGCACGAATGGCTGGCTCAAACCCCAAGTCTAACATCCGATCTGCCTCATCCAAAACCTGGAAACCCTCATGCAAAACCAATGTCAGATATTCATCTGTGAAGAATGTTTGCAGGTGGTATTGCACAGGAATATCCATATGCAAAACAAAAACCTTAAGTTCTGTTTGAGTAGGCAGTAAATGGGTTCAAGAGCTTATAGGATGGATACAAACCAAATATGATACTTGATCCAACGAGCAAACTCCTTCCTCCATCAAGTCTTGCAGCCTTCCTGGTGTTGCAATAATAATTGTCTGTCAATATGAGTTACCAGACCCACAATCAGTGTCAAACATCAAATACCACTCTCCAAGTCACAATCATGACCTTGGATGGATGTTCAACTGTCTCTACCTCTTGCACAAAGAGGCCATTTTTTATTTATTAACAGCTCTACAGTTCAGGTTCAAGATTGAAATTCCACTGTTTGGCATTATGATTCAATACTTACCGCACCAGCTCTCAGTGCAGACCTTTGAGGTCCCTTTGAAGTCCCACCATATATACAGGCAGTCTTCACCCCACATCCACTCCCTGCCTCCTCCAACACATCTGCAATCTGCAAACACCAACTTGAGGTTCAGTAGCTGAAATCAACTCCCAACAGAGAGTGACGTACTCACCAAAAGAGAGCACAGAATGTCAAGTCTCGTGCTAGAGCTTGAAGAAACTAGGGATTAGTTGCATTAGTTACATTAGTTGCAAAAATCCATGCAGGGCCATACAAACTGCAGCAAGGAATTTCAGAAGAGAGTACTGGGGAGGACACATAAGAAGAATAATAAAATGCAATAGACTAGCAAGTGACGGGGGGTCACCTGTTGTGCCAACTCTCGAGTTGGTGACAATACAAGACAAAGGGGTGTAGTTGCTTTCTTCTCCTTCTTCTTCTTCAACACATGTGTCATTGCAGGAATCCCAAATGCCAATGTCTTACCTGCACTGCATTGAACGACAAGATACCAAAAAGTATCTTGTCCTGACATATGAGTAGAGAGGCAGAATGGGAAGAAGAGAGCCACAAGTGTTTTTGCACTGGATCCCACAGGACTGTAATCACGTCTTTAAGACATTGCACTGTTGGACATGTGATGTAGTTCATCTGCACTTGAACTCCTCCCTCTTAATAGCAAAGGACACACACAAGACACGCTAAGTTTGTACTTGAAGAGCAAGAGGAAATTCTCTGTCAACACTGAAACTCGCATGGATTCTAGGGGCAGACAGCTGCTGCAGTTTCATTCGCGCACCCATTTACATGTCACAAGAGCGAAGAAAGACAGAGGACAAAAGAATGCGAACCGGAGCCAGTGGCGGCAATCCCGACAAGATCACGTCCCGCCAACAGGAAAGGCCAAGCATGCGACTGAATCGGCGACGGCTTAGCAAAGGTCTTACAGCACTCCAACACACTTGTTGGTACACCCTCAAGATCAAAACTCTCCAGAGGCGCGAACTTGGGATCAGCACTGCCATTACCAGAAACCGTAACGCAGAGCTGCGCTTCTGCAGTTCCTCTCACTACCGCAGTTTCCTCAGCTCCCGTACTGAGGTTCTTCTTCAAACTCGTGTTGTCATCCACTTCCCTTTCCTTTTTCTCCTTCATCTGCTTCTTCTTCTTTTTCTTCACAGGTTCTTCAACTTCTGTGTCAGCTTCTTGCGCAAATTCTTCCCTTTGTTCCTTCTTCTTTTTCTTGCTTGAATCATTGCTCACTTCTTCTTGTTCAAAGCGTTTCTCCTCAACCTCTCTCTTCTTTTTCTTCATCTTCTTCTTGTTAGAAATTTGATCAGACAAGGATTCCTCCGCTCCTTTCATCGCCAGGACCTTTACCTCTTTCTCCTTCCCCCCCATTGTCCTTGTTAAATCAGCTACGATCTCCTGCAGCTGCGCGAGATCGAAAAATACCCGCAGCAAAGCAAACCACTCTCTCTCTCTCTCTCTCTCTCTAAAACAGAGGCGATGAAACGAAGCGATGCAACAGAATTAGGGTTTTCGAAAATTAGGGTTTCTTGACTTAGGGTTTGTTTCAATTAGGGTTTTAGAGAAGAGAAAGCCTCCACTTTAACTGGCATAGAAGAGAACACGTTCCCCATTATTGGAACGTGCTAGAGATCCCCTCATTGGAACGTGGTGAATGCTCATTGCAACGTATGTTGGTTCTTCGCCCCCAATTTTTTTTAAAGATTTAAAAAAAGATTTAAATTTAAATTAAATAAATAAATAAATTAAAAAATATATATATAATGACTGCCTTTCATAATCCACAATTTTTGTTAAATATTTTTCAATTACATTAGTTACTTATTTATGTCATTTTTAGTCGAATCAAACTTGTTGCTTATATCATTTCTAATCATTTATGCTAAGTGTAATTGTATTGATTTAATAATGGATGCTATGTTTTGATATAGTGATTTGATTGAAGATTCAATTTGGGAAAAAATTGATCAAATTAGGTTTTTTTTTTTTTTTTTGGTCTTTCAAATTTCCCTTATTGAGTATTATTTAACATCAAACATCAAATGATGATGTACAATATCAAGAATTGGTCCAAACATAAACAATATCAACTCTAATTAATCAACATAAAATTGTGAAAAATAAAAAGTAAAATGATACATTGTATAACCCTGAAATATGTAACGTTGTAATGTTAAAGCCCCAAAAGAACAAACTAGATAGATCTCTCAAGGTTAAAAGGTGAGGGAAAAAGATAAACTCAGTTTTCCTAGTATGAAGAGACATTGTTGGGAAACAAAATTTGTTGTCATGGGCATTTTTTTAAACCAAAATTTGGTTGCATACTTTCACAAGTGAAACTATTGCAATAAGATATGTTCATAATAGAGAAATTAGCAAAGTAAACCTTACCTTTGGGCTTTCCTTTGAACCCTAAATCCTTTTTTCAATCTTAAACATTGTAATTTTAATTTATTCAATATGGTTCTAAATATTGAAAACACAACATGGATACATTTAATGCATGAGATTCGGCATTAATTATAGCAATAGTATACATAACAACAATTCAAAAATTCAAAAATTATAAAAGATAAAAGGAACTCGAATTACCATTAAATTGGGTGGCAAATTAAATTTCCTTCCTTGTTTAATACATGTAGCTACGTATTCTTAAAATATTTTAAAAATATTACATTTGGTTTATGACCAAGCTCCAAGTATTAAACGTATGATTTTTATAAAAATATATATTTAATGGTTATGAGTTTCTTTTGGGGTGAAAAGTTGTCCAAAGGTGACATATTTGTTCAAAAAGGATTGCAAAATCAAGTAAATCACATGTTGTTCTGTCTAACATCTTCATAGATGCAAGGTATGATAAGAAATTAAGTTTACATTCATTGTTTCTACGTCTTAAGCTTAGGTGGAAAGCTTTTGATGAAGTATGGTTTATGACTATTTTTATTGGTCGTAATTAACTTTGTCTAATTGTGAACAAGTTGATTGTTGATTTTCTTGATTTATGCAAAAAAATTTATCAAACAAAACAAACCAAGGTATTGGAATTACAAGAATGTAAAAGGCACTTGTACCTTGGGAGTATGGTATGCAGGTAATAGGCCATAGGAACCCTATTTCATATGGCAAGTAAATTTTAAAACTTTTAATTTAATTTTTTTTTGAATTTGTTTGATTTTTTTGAAGTTGCAACTACTTGTTTTTATAAGTATAACTAGATTGACAAACATTTATGTGATAGAGTGATGCAACGGATTATTTGTAGTGAGTTTAAATTTAGTTAGTTATTGTGTTTCAAAAAGGCTTTCAACAAGAAGAAGGTTGTGCATGAAAAGACTAAGGTAGATGGATGAAGTGGTAAGTGACTTGTTGTCTTTTATTTTTGGTTATTTTTGTGTTTGCTTCCATTATATAATTTTTGATTTTGCATGTTTACAATTGAAGAATCGTTTTTTGATATTGGATAGTATTGATGTCATATCTATTGGTGTGGCAAGAGGTTTTCTTATACTTCGGGTTCATGATTCTTCCATTGCTATTACATTTGGAGGACCTCCTTTTGATATCTTACTTGGTGTTCAATTTTTAGTTATAGTTTCAGTTACTTGCACCATTGTTGGGTTTGTAAATCAAGTCAAGTTCCTAGTGCATTTGGTGTTGGTTCTATGGATCGACAGAAGAATGGTGCAAGTTGTAAATTTTGGCATTGACGAATCTTGTGGAGTTGGATTTGTGATGGATTCAGAAGATTCCTTTTGCAACACCATGTTTGAGAAAGAGCTACCCAAGTATACGGACTGATTGGATACCTTTTTTTCGCATCACCCTCTTGAGATAATCAATGTTAACATTACCTCTGGCCATGTCTTTAGTCATTTACAGAATTGCCCTATTAGCATTACATATGAAAATACTAAGCCGCAGTCAGGTCCAATTTATTACACTCTTTTTTGGAGGTGCACTACTGTGTTGTACCATTTACTAGCCACGGCGAGCTGCACGAATTTGGTGCAGAAAAACCAATTTCCTGAGCCAAAACCGGCACATTATGCCTTTTTCCTAATAAATTTTACTGTCTGGAGTCACATACTGAGACCGGTGGAGATGGGCTAAGGCACTTACTTCTCAAGCGGAAAGCACAGGTCCATTTGAGCACCGGTGGAGATGCTCTTAGGCATTTGCTTCTCAAGTGGAGAACACAGGTCCATTTGAGCACCGGTGGAGATGCTCTTAGGCATTTGCTTCTCAAGCGGAAAACACAGGTCCATTTGAGCACCGGTGGAGATGCTCTTAGGCATTTGCTTCTCAAGCGGAAAACACAGGTCCATTTGAGCACCGGTGGAGATGCTCTTAGGCATTTGCTTCTCAAGCGGAAAGCACAAGTCCATTTTTTTCCTTGTGTGTTTGGAGGACACTCCCCAGCCTTTATTTTCATGAGAACAGGAATCTTCTTTTTGAAAAAACCCGCTACTCTGGCAGGGTGCGCCTTCGGACTTGAGAATAACTTCCAGAGGCCAGAAGTTCTTAGTTCCCATTTTTTGGTTTCTTGGGCCCTGCCCCCACACATGGACAGGGCCTGTGGCATTGGATCCAACTTTTGAAAGTCTTACCTCATTAGAACCGGTTTCACGTTAGGTGAACGGGTTTCTTTGATGAAAGTGTTTAGACTATTTAGATTAGAATGCATTTTTACGCTATTCAGAGTGTGGACAATGTAGATAGATGCACAACATCTTATCTATTAGCAGCGCCATCGTGTTTTGGATGCCTGGTTCTTTTCGCATGTCAAGGTTCCATGTAGAGTGCCTTCCAGATTTCCTACCTCCCTTGGCTTACCAGCCTCAAGGATCTCCAATCTGAAAGACATATGAAGGTTCTAGGCATGTGAATGCTCCATTAGGGTAACCGGCCTTGGGGATCTCCAAGCTGAACGGCATGTGAAGGTTCCACATAAAGGGCCTTCCAGATATTCTATGTCCCTTGGCCTACTTGCCTTGGGGATCTCCAAGCTGAAAGGCCCTCTATATAGGACGTTCTCTTATACTTCATGATTAGAAAAATTCGTTGTTTCACTCAATTTAAGATGAAGAACAACCACCTATGGCACTCGTACAAATCTTCCAAGAAACTGAAGAACAACTTTGAGGCATTGTGTACTCAAGTCTTTTAACATTTTGGTAAAGAGATCTAAGCTTTTAGGCTGTACAAATAGGATTCATCAACCACATCCACTGTTTCAGATAGGTTGTCTTGCACCCCATTCACCAAAGAAACAATTCCTTTATGCACATTAAGTATGACTGTATATGCCACAGAGGTTGACAATCAGCGCTGGGATGTGCAGTAAGAAAGTCAGTCTCTCTCTCTCTCTCTCTCTCTCTCTCTCTCGTCGACAAATCTTACCTGTGAAACTGGAAAAACCTGAATGCAGCTTCATTTCAAGACAGCTTCAGATCAAGTGACCAACAAGATAATGCACTTCCTCCTCTCAAAGCCACTTCTAAAGGACTGTCTAGTTGAGGGAAGTAAAGCAGTTCCTTAAGTTGCTCTTGCGAGCCCATCAAGGAACTGTGAACAACAACAAACCTTGATGTGCATCGTTGCATTATTATGCCTGTTTGTGCAATGAATGACAAACCACATTAAAAAACGCCGGAAGATAAAAGAAGGTTGGTGCCAACGTCCCCAAAGCCCCAAGAAATAGAAAAGAAAGCAAGAAAAGCAAGGAAATCTCCGAAGAACCAAACGAGAGCTTGGGCTTCATCATTCAAATGAAAAGAAGTTTCCGACACAAAAGTACAAAACACCAAAAGCTTCCAGCCAGACAGTTCGAATCTACTTACATGGTTAACAGGGATCCCCGACATCGCTGAACAACTACAAGGGAGAAAGACGGACAAAACCAAACCGAACTATCAAGACACAGAGCGAAAGTATCTGAAGAGAAAACCACTTGATACGTACACAACGAGAGAAGGAGAAGTAGAGCCTTGTAGGAACAGAAATTTCAAGCAAGCACATGGACATAGAGTTGCGGCAGAAGAGACCGCAATGTGAATCATGTAGTCATTTTGAACCAGGGGCCGCCGCCGCCATTTGGCGCCAGGATTAGGGTTTACAAACAAGAAGGGTTTCCTTGTCGTCCATCCACATTCAATCCAAGTGCGAAGGTACAACAAGAGCAGAGAGATTCTAGACTTCCCAGTTTCAATCCCAGTGGAAGGCTTGCACATGCTATGACTACGCACGGGTTACAATTGGCAATAATTTCTGGGTTGTCGCAATTTTCAACCCTGAAGAGCAACATGCTCTCTACTACAGATTGTAGTGATCTGCTGGTCTGCAGCAGCTGCAGCTGCAAAGCCATAAAAAGAACAATATTCCACCAAGTGTGGAGTCCAGAAAATAATCTGCAATAATGGTTGTTGACACCTGCTGCCAGGAGTTGAGAGAGAGAGAGAGAGAGAGAGAGAGAGAGAGAGAGTTGCAGATCAGGCCGGATTCTCCCAGTGACCGAGGGAAAATTCAAATCATCATCGGCAAATTGATCTAGAATAGAGATGCTTGCTTGCTCTCATCAATCACCATTTCAGGAAGATCATTGCTGTCTTCTCTTCCTCCCTCCCTCTCTTTTTCCTTTTTTTCTACAGCAAAATTCTCAACTGCAATTCAACAAAAAATATCTACAATTGTAGTTTGTCGTTTCACGCGACTTCAAATCCCTGAATGCTTTCGGCTCGCAAATTTTCTGGGCTACAATTTAGCTTCAAACTGCATCTCAAATGGAGCCCATTTGCGAAAGTTGCGAGCGAGATCAGACATGCACCCACACAAAACTAGCTCCTTTCTTTTGCCCCCGAAAGACTCGGTTACGTCGCCTTGAACCTCTTGAATTCTCCATCACAGTAAAGAGAGGATTTCAATAGGTGGAGGAGAGAACTTGGGAAGTCCATCGTTTCTTCTCTCTCTCTTACTCACTCACTCACTCATGATCACGCAGCAAACTGCGTTTGGATCATCACAAACCCTCTTCGCATCCCTGTTGTTGATGTTTCCTTCCTGTCTTGCTCCATGCACTTCCTATTGCTCCAGGCATCAACACATTTGGCCAGTCATCTCTCAAGTTCTCTGCTTGTTGTGACCATAAAATTCTGTAGCAATTGTTGCAAAATTTTGCAAGCTTTTGGAGAGGTAAGAGTAGTGATCCATGTGGCAACTGGCAGAACCAGAAAAACAATCTGAAGAAGCTTGAGGGATGCTGCATGCATGAAGGTCAAGTTTGCCTTCTTCACGTATAAAGGATACAAAGCAGCAGTGGCAAACAAAAGAGACAAGTCCACCAAGCAGCAATTAGCAGGGGGAATCAGGGTGGCAGCAGCAGAGGAGTCTGATGCAGCAGCAGCATCAGTCTCTTCAGATGGATCAATCTCTCCATTGTCAGAAGATCAATGCAATGATGGCTTCTCTGGTTCCATCTCCCCATTGTCAGAAGATCCATGCCATGGCGGCTTCTCTGGTTCAATCTCTCCATTGTCAGAAGAAGACGATTCATGCAATGGTGGCTTCTCTGGTGATAAGGAAGCTGACATTACAACACAAAGTAGATTCAAGCTTGCCTCTGGGGAGTTGACCTACTTCAGACCAGAGTTGTTGAGTGTTGTCATTCAGTCCAATACACTTGAGCAATCAGTAACCACAAGAGCAAGCACCTGTAGCAAGTGTGCACAATTCTCTGACAGTGTACGAGATCCAAATGGGTTAATTGATTCAACAGCAGCAGCTCAATGTTCTGACAGCAATTGCACAAATCCACATGTGGCTGCAAGACCTGAAGGAATTGCAGACGCATGTGATCATCATCATGCCTCTACATCTGGTGATGAGGAGGAGGCTCTTGTGAAATCTGAAGCCCGGAAGAGGGTTCTGCATGAGCTGCTGCCACCCTCTTCTTCTCTTCATTGTGGGATTGTTTGTGATGCACCTGAGGAGGAGGAGGATAGGGGAAATGGTAGTTCTAAGGATGTGGAAGAGCGTCGTAAGAGTTTAGTAAGTGCTGCAAGAGCATCAAATGCTCTGAAAATGAAATGGCGAGACTTGGATGATGAAGATGTAGAACACATGCAACTTCCTGGAAATGCACATGATGAGTTCAATAATTTGCCAACTAATACTTCAGGACAAGATGTGAAGCAAGAAGAAGTACACATGATCACGACTGCAGATGATGACGAAGAAGATTCTGAAGAAAGTTTCTCTTTAAAGGAAAATGATGCAGCGGCATATAATTCTCAAGCAGGACTTGCTCTACTGTCACTACTACACTGGCGAGATTCGCAGAAACTTTTGTTAACAGCAAATGCAGAAAAGTCAGAGGTCCAGGGTATAACCTCCCTGCTTGCAGATGGTCATGATGGTCACAAGTTCACATTGTTGCACAACGATGCAACAGCGGAGGAGGATGAGAGATCTATTGGTTTGAGTGAGGTCAGGATGACCACAGCTTTAGATAACACAAACAACAAGAAAGGTGTGAAACAACCTTCAGGAGCACTGAAACTTGACAATGATGTGTCAGGATCACTTGCAGCGTTGGCTGAAGTTGCTTATGTCATGGCTCCTCAAAATCAAGCAAATGGAGGGGCAGCAGCAGCAAAAACAACTAGAAGAGGTGAACGTGCCATGAAACAAGAAGATGATAGTGCAGAAAACACCACCATATATCTCCCTGTCTCGAGTGGTTTATGTACATCTCAAGCAGGTAACACAAGCATGATGCTGGAGCGTGCATCAGAGTCAGAATACACACCAAAATCCTCATCTGCTTTTCATGCCACCAACTCTAGTTTAGCAGCTCATGGCTTTGATGATCACTTGATGCACAATGCCATGGAGAAGAAGAAGAAGGGTTATGCTTCTTTGGTGATAACTAATGTCAAAGCTTTGGAAGATGGGGCTGGAGAGGATATGGACTTGTGCAATCCTGATGAAGTCATACTCACATCAGATCTGTTGGAGACTACTACCTCTTCTGAAGGTTTAAGTGCTGCTTTGGAAATGGGTGATGGTGCTTCAGTGAAAAGTGCAGATCAAGAGCAGCTGACAAATGCTGGAACGATCACAAATTCTATCAAATTGGAAAAATGTGATGATGGCAGTAAGCTACCATCAAGATTGTTACATAGTGATGATGATGATGAAATTGTCTTCTGGTGTTGCTACTCTGCTCTTATTGATGCTCCAAGATAAAGATGATGAATTGATGATGCACATGAATCATCACGAATGTACATATTTGCTGTTGATTATGTGCATATGGATTGCATATACTACCATAGTTTTCTTGGTGTGTTTTTTTGATGTTTTTACAGTGGATTTCTGCTCTGATGCAGGACAATGCAAGGGACGGTTTCACCAGAGATTGTGGTTCTACCTATTTGAGAATATGAACAGGGCAATTGACGAGCTTTACTTTCTTTGCGAGCTGGAGTCAGATCTCAACCAGATGAAGGAGGTCCTTCTTATCCTTGATGAAGCTGGTGTTGAGTTTAAAGACCTCCAAATGCGGGTTGATGCTTTTGACAGAATCACAAAAGCTTCATGTCTTCCCCAGTACCCCATAATTTCTGCACCAGTTACCAGCAGCAGCAGCAGCAGCTCAATCTCTACAAATGATCAGAACTGTTGTCACCCTGCAAATGCTTGGGAGGTGAGCAGCCCCACTCTTATCTGCTTCTACATTACATCTTGTCTGCATCAGATTGCTTGAACCTGTGATGATGATGATGATCCTCTAGGCATGAACCTGCAATGCAACATTCTGTTTTGGCTTCTAACAAAAATCATGTGGCTTTGTGCTTATTGCAGCTACCGCGTATGGCTGCAACATCTCAATACCACGCCAATACACTTTCCTCTTCTCTGGAAGCTCTCAAGAAACCACAAAGGAGTGCTCCACAAGTCCATAGACTACAAGGTAGACAAAGAGACTATCTCCTGTGTCCTTTCTATTGAGCATGATCATCCCAAACAAGATTTGTCTTAGTACATTCCTGATACAACTGAGAGAGTTATCTGCCTGTGCATAGTATGAAAGTAGTACCATCTCTGAATTGAGAGAGAACCTCCACAGTACCATCTCTGAATCAAGAGAAATGAACCTCCATCTTCTCTCACCACCAGTCAGAGAATATGTTGTCTCTTTCTGTTGATGCTTCCTCAAGGTCTGAAGGGGATTGATTCTTCTTTGATTGCTTGTGCAAATCTTTTCTGCAATCCAAACTCCAAACAGCCTTCATCAGTGTTCAAGGTATTCCTGGCTCCTCTCAATGCAGATAGACGACGTTTTGACTCCATTGGATCTGACAACACAGAAGATATTGCTGCAGCTGGCTCTGAATTGGTAACGTATCGTAGGACATCATCAGCACGAGCCTCTCCTCAAAGAAAAGAAGCCTGGCAGAAGAAGGGAGGAGGTTGTATCAAGGATGAGATGCTGATTATCAACAAGAATACTACTAATAACTCCGTGGCTGGTAAAAGGTGCGCAACATCCAGCGCATCCCAGATTGAGATAGGATTCATGAGGCCAACAGCATCAAGTGGACAGCGAGTTGCATCACGAGAGAGGGAGCAAAATTTGGTTGGCAGCAAGTCTCATTCAATGGAAGCTTGGAAATTGGAGAAGCGAAATTCAGAGCTGGCCGCAGCAATAATTATTTCCACCTCAGACTGTCCTCCTCCTCTCACTATTGCAGCAGCAGCACAAGGATCCTTGGAGTCTGTTGGATGCTCTGGTCGAAAGAGAACAGAATGTGTGTGTCTCCTCCACGACAAGCTCATGTCAACTGAAAGGAAGAAGAAAAGTTCTCCAACTGAGACAAAGAACAAGCAATCTGAGGATAAGGAAGCTGCTCAAAGTGTGATGTCCCAATTACACAAGGAGCTTCATGAAATAGACAGAGTTCTGTTTCTGCAACAAAATCCAGAGAAGCTCAGTTGTGTAAGCAAGTGGCAAGCTGTATGAAAGAAAAGAATGGACATCACGGCAGCGCTTGCAACTCGGATAGTCATGAAATTGGAGCTGATCTTGCTCAGATTTCTGCAAGAAAAAAACAAGTGAAAGAATGTGTGCATGGCGGCACAACTCGGGTAGTCATAAAATGAGCTGATCTTGCTCAGTTTTCTGCAACAAAACCATGAGTGAAACGATTTGTGCATGGCAAGGCAACTTGGGGGTCATGAAATGGAGCTGACCTTGCTCAGATATCTGCAAGAAAAGAACAAGTGAAAGAATATGTGCATGGTGGCACAACTTGAGGAGTCATGAAATGGAGCTCACCTTGCTCAGATTTCTACAATAGAAACAATTGAAAGAATTTGTTCATGGTGCAACATGGGTAGTCATGAAAAGGGGCTGATCTGCTCAGATTTCTGCAGGAAGGTGAGAAAGTGATGACAGTTCTAAAATCAGTGACTGCAGTTCATAAACCTTCTTCACATGAGGAGAAACAAAAGTCTTCTTCTATTGCAACTGAAGGAAGTTTTGCAATAGATGTGGTTTTGCAACTTAAATTAGAAGCTAGACAGTTTCTTTCAGATTTTCTGCATGACAGGCAGGTATTTTTCAAATTTTTTGGCAATTCCAAAAAGTAATCAATTAGTGCCTAATGAGGCTAGGTACTGCGGGTAGTCATCCAAGGGAGAAGCTGATCGTGCAATACTTGTTGAAATTTCACATGTACATGTCATAATGTTGCAAACAGAAGTTGCCATTCAGTTGTCGATAGTCCATAAATGAAACCTTCAAATGGAACTTTTGTAATTTGATCTCAAAGTTGCCAAACAAATGGTGATTTCAGTTTGAGCCTTGAAATGGAACTTTTGCAATTTGATCTCCAAGGTACCAAACAAATGTTGATTTCAGTTTGAGCCTTGAAATGGAACTTTTGCAATTTGATCTCATAGTTGCCAAACAAATGTTGATTTCATTTTGAGCCTTGAAATGGAACTTTTGCAATTTTATCTCAAAGTTGCCAAAACAAATATTGATTTCAGTTTGAGCCTTGACATGGAACTTTTGCAATTTGATCTCAAAGTTGCCGAACAATGATGATTTCAGTTTGGGTTTGATCTCAGAGATCAAGCTAAAAGTGTTCAAATAAGGTCACCTTGTACCAAGTGTTCGTCTTCAGGGGTTTACTTCCTGAGCTCTCTAGCATTAGATGCTTTTATTCATCTCCCTTCAACTGGCTTCTTCACAATTTTGCTTTTTGCTCGAGCTCTTCTTCTCACAGATCAGAATGCATTTTGTCATTCGAAGCTCTGAATTACAGGTACATTTTGTTGATGGGACATTCTTCTCTTTCAACCTGACAAGTCTCGTTCTCGCGTTCTTCCCATCTAAATTCATTGCTCTTTCTTTCCTTTCCTCTTTCTTGCTTAGGTTCCTGATTGATCAAATCTCAACATTTGATACACCAGCAAGCCATCTCTCATAGCACAAGGTTTTGGAGGGCACTGGAATTGTTGAAGGCGATGTGAGACAACAGGACACCCACTATTCAGCAGCTGTGGATGCGTATGGTTTTGGGATGGTGTGTTATGAGTTACTCACTGGTTTCACTACCTTTGAAGGCCATCATCGCTTGTCAGACTACGAGCTGGTTTTGTCTGGAGGAAGACCAGAGCTTCCCGATTACTTGAGCCCTGAGATCAACCCCAATTACTGCACAAGTGCTGGCACATGATCCTGCCAATGGCCTGGCTGGGGCAAGATCAATGAAATCCTACATGCAGAAAGAAGGGCATAGATCTCTGACATCCTAGATGTAGAATTGGGTATTTTTAAATAATAATGCTGCTGGGTATTACTACCACAATTGATTTTGGAGGTTTATGTGGTTTATAGCTAGATTTGGCTAAATCTCTTGGAGGTATGAACTCCAATTTTTCTATATCTTTGTAAGTTTTTTCTATTTTCCTCTATGAAATGTAATGTAGCCAAATTTTGAGTTAGTAGGCCAACTTTAGATGGAGGTCCAAGGGTCCAAATTTGTCAGAACCAATTTGGACTCTTTTGAAACAAATTGAATCCTTGAGTTGGACCATGCATTGGACACTAGCTTGCATCTTGGTTCATCAAATCATGAGCTCTCCTTTTTTAGCTCTTGTTTTTTTATTGGTTTGAACCAATTGATTTTCCCTCCAAAGTGATGGTGCCATGTAGATTTAGCCTGGATTTGCCACTTAATTAGTCTCGGACCCCCTCATCTAAAGGCCATGA
This sequence comes from Sphagnum contortum, assembly GCA_963920785.1. Classification (NCBI taxonomy): domain Eukaryota; kingdom Viridiplantae; phylum Streptophyta; class Sphagnopsida; order Sphagnales; family Sphagnaceae; genus Sphagnum; species Sphagnum contortum. Next base: position 1,503,297 of record OY987281.1, read on the forward strand.
GTCCAATTTATGGCTCTCACCCAATAAGATTGCTCTATTTGATTGGACCCTAGACCTTGGATCCTCATCTAAAAAGCCCAATGTAACCCTAACTTGGGCTACATTGGGTTCTTCCCGTTAAGTGAAGACCACAGCAGATTAGGGCACTTTATTAAGTGCGTTTTGTTGATGAGATGAGCTTCATCTCTTTCTAGCTGACAATTCTTGTTTCTTCTCTCTCTCTCTCTCCGTGTGGCTTATGTGCCTGATTGATTAAAACTAAAACATTTCATACGTCACCAAGCCTTGATCATCTCTCTTAGCCTTTGATTTCAATCATGGGCATATGTTTTTGCAAATGTTCGAAGCCCGGCAGCGGCTCCTCTTCGCGGGAGTTGAACAAAGACACGCTTACTACAACAACGATGCAGAATGCACGCTACGAATCAGCAAGCCCAGAGTTGGCGACTGGAGAGAATATGGCCACCTCAGTAGTAACAACAGATCAGCATCAGAAGTACTATGGATCAGCAGCTGTGGAGCTTTCCAATGAGCTTGAGCTGGAGGATCCAATGCTAATAGAACAGAAGCACTGCGGATCCGTGCTTGAGGAGCTTTCGAGTGAGGTTCAGCTGGAGGATCATCCAATGCAGCTAACAGAACATGCCTACTACGGTTCCCCGCCTGAGGAGCTTTCGAGTGAGGTTCAGCCGGAGGATCCAATGCAACTAACAGAACAGACGTGCTACGGGTCTGCCCCTGAGTACCTTTGGAGTGAGCTTCAGGTCGAGGAGGATGCGGAGACTGTAGACTACGAAAGTGTTGATCAGGTGCTGCAAATAGATCCGTCAGAACTTGAATTGGTAGAGGAGATTGCACAAGGGGGGCAAGCACATGTTTACTTAGCTAAATGGAAGACGCGGGGTGGTCGAGAGGTAGTGGTGAAAAGATACAAAGGCCGTGGAGTTGATGTGGTGCAATTGCGTAGGCGATTGGCGAAGGCCCATAAAAACCCAGCTTACTCTTTGGGAATTTGCGAGTTGTTTGGATACTCAGAGGATAATGCCACCGGCGAGGTTTCGGTAGTCATGGAAGCGATGAGAGGAGATTTGCGAAACCTCATCGACTTGAGATTGCGATACCTCAAATCTCGGATGCGCAACAACACGACGATGAAGAAGAAGAAGGGTGCGCAGATGGGGATGATAACGATGATGCCTTTTCCAAAGGAATTGACATTGGATATGATGCGACGTATTGCTTACGGGGTGGAATGGTTGCATAGTCGTGGATTGATACACAAAGACCTCAAGGCCTCCAACATCTTTGTGTCGCCCCATGACTCAAAACAGGGCTTCATCACTAGTAGAAACGTGAAATTGAAGCGAGATTTGGCCTACGATCATATTTGGGTGTCAGTCGGGGACTACGAGAGCTCCAACGGCGTAGTGGGCACAGCATTTTGGAGGGCACCGGAAGTGTTGAAGGCGCTGCGAGACAACATGACACCCACATATTCAGTAGCTGTGGATGTGTATGGTTTCGGGATGGTGTGTTATGAGTTACTCACTGGTCTCATTCCCTTTCAAGGCCATAGCTTGTCAGACTACGAGCTGGTTTTGTCTGGAGGAAGACCAGAGCTTCCTGATTACTTGAGCCCTGAGATCACCCAATTACTGCACAACTGTTGGCACATGGATCCTTGCCAACGGCCTGGCTGGGGCGAGATCATTGAAATCCTACACGCAGAATGGCGAAGATCTCTGACATCCTAGATGCAGAATTGCGTATTCTAAATAATAATGCTGCTGGGTATTACATCTGGCAAACTGGGAAGCAAAGAGAGGGATTATGTTGATGTGCAGTTTTTATTTATCTTAAAGGAGGGGATTGTGGAGGCATGCTTGGTCACCGAGTTGCAGACTACGGGCTTGCAGATTTCTGGCATGATGGAGAGAGAATCACATGTCTTCAATCAACTTTCGTCTCGAAAAACAAGGTCAAGAAGGTAGGTCATGCAAGTATAGTGCAAACCTGGTGGCAGGCAGCTACACTGTTATTTTCTATGTTGTCACTTTGTATGTAACATACCTACAGCATGAGGTTTGTCTTGTGCCCTTGTTTGCATTGGGCTTCTTTTGCTGAGTTACCTGTACAGTAGCAGTTTGTTTAAGGCTGTCATCATTCACCCCCCATCTTTCCAAGCACTGTGGAGGATGATCAGGAATACATGCTTCTCTTACATATATTTTGGGGTGGCTTCACCTTTGTGCGATTGCATGTAGTGGAATGAACTAACCCTCAGTCCACTCACTGTTCAGGTTACAGCTGGGAATAGAAATAGAAACAATCAAAGTTTGGGGTTGACAAGAGTCTTCAGAGAAAGCACTAAGGTTTGAGGGAGGTACCTTTGATGAAGAGCCATCAATAAGAGCCTGAGTTGATGACCCTTCTAGCAGGGTTTTTTTTCCTTGTAATTGTAGGCAAAGACCCTTTGGTTCATTTGTCATCTGGGCTAATGAATTCATTTGGTGATTGAGCCATGTGTTAGTGACTGGCAAAGTTATCAGGTTCCAGATCTGAGATCTGATGCTGTTTGCAACACAATTGAAACTGCTGTGTTGAGACAGAGTTTGGCTGTATGTGTGGCAGGTGCATCAGTCATAAAGGACATTGAATTGACCCAAGTTCCTCACAAGGTCTTGCTGAAGTGGTTGCAGAAGGTACTGCCCCAGGTGACAATTGTGATGGTATGCCCTGTCCAATGTTCTTGCCAAACCAGCCTTTTCCAAATGAAACATTTGTTGGCAATTGAAACTCTAATTGGAACCTGGAAGAGTGTGTTGTTGACATGGATATGAGCCATTTTGAAACTTTTGCACCACCAGATTAACAAGGATGATGGTGACAGGCAGAGAATGGGACCAGATGTTGTATGTTACTGAGATGCCTGACCTTAGTCGTTTCGAAGAGTGGGTGAGCAGCAGAGACTCTGCCAGCAAAGCTTTTGATGAAGATATAGAGAATGACAGACACAGGCATTCAGAGAGCCAGGTTAACCCACAACACCTGCATCATCCTTTTTCAGCTAGAGAGTTCAGTCTGCTCCTCAACTTACCACTGATGGGGATGGATCCATAGTACACCATAATGACACATTTGTTGTGCTGAAAGGGCAGCTTGGATTGCTCTGTTCCATGGATCCTTTGTTCACAGTTGCATACTTTTCTGGAGTGGGGTTACAAATCATTCCTCCTCCTGCATTGTACAACAGTTTGAAGACCCTGAACCTCTCAGTGAACCATAACAGTGAGTTCTTTTGATATGCAGTTATTCTAGAAAAAGCTTGGAAGGTCTTGGCAGTGGAAGGACATCCTGGCATCTCACTCCAGGAAGTTATCTACAACCAAGAATCTCAAGAATTTATGCTTGAACTTCAGTCTGGAACTGCCTGCATACAATACCTTTGAATGGCTAGTAGATCCTAGCCACTAACCTGTGATTTGATTAAATATGGGGTGAGGATGGGCATGATGTGATTAAATATGTTGCATTTTTCGTTCTTTTGGGGTCTGTTCATCAGGTTCATATTGCTAGTTCTTTTGCAGTCCATGGAGTACCAGGAATACTTCCACAAAGCCTGCACTCACTTGAGCTATTACACAACATAATTACAGCAATTGAAGGCTTACAGGAGCTTACTTGATTGCACATACTTCACATTTTACATGAAGGTGTTGCATGGACTGGGAATGGTCATTGGTTTTTGTCTTCAACTATTATGTCCTATCATTGCACAGATTATGCCAGTCAAATATCAAATGCATGGCTTGTCAAGAAACCATGACAGGAAGTAGGCACAACAGCTCAAGCAGGCAAGCCTTGGTGCTCCATGTGCTCCCTTCATCTCTTTTTTGTTCCATTTCTGCCCTCCTGAATGTTGTTGCTATATGTGCCCATCTAAAATACTGGAAATGCTGCTACATTTCTTCAAAACAAAATCAATGCCAACTTGACTTGAGAGAAGAAGTGTGCTTCTATTTCTTGTGAACAATCTGCTGCACTTGATCCACCACATTCCTCCCAGTTGTAGTGGTCCCCCTGGGAATGGGTATCTCCTGAAGTGTAAAGCTTGGACCTACTGCTGTATTTGGAGTATCAAAACAAGGGAGTGTTCAATCTGGGAGGCAGATTCTCTTCTTGTGGGAGTAAGAATGCTTCTGAGCCTGAGTGAGTTCCAAGAGATTTCTGAGTCTCAATGAGGAAGGTGTTGCAACCTCATTCAGGGTGTCCCGGGGTCTTTGAACTCAGGAGTTGGATGACTATTTTCTGACAATCTAGACACAATCTCAGTGCTAGGCTGTGGCAGACGTCTCTGTAATTGTTTCACTTGACTCTCTTGCATTTCCTACCATACTCCTGCAATCTTCCCAGGACCCTGAAAATTCCCTGTAATGGTAGCAATTCCATCAAAGCCATCTTGGATTATGGCTATATTGTCCTCACCAGTTGAGCTTGTTCTTCTGAGCACACTCTGTCTCCTTGAGTTTTTTGGTGGAGTATTTTGCCAGATCAGGACACTTTCTGCTTCTACAAAATCTTCTACTTTTCTGTCTCTCTTCAAATGCTTCACTCTCCCTCTTGGTCAAGATCAGAGACAAGGAAGCAAATGAAAAGTATTTTCTTCTGAACCAAAAATCTAAGCCCCTTACCCACATTGTACTCTTATTTCACTTGGTCTAATCCAGGAGTTCAAAACAGTTCAGATATCACCATGATTGTTGGGGAGGAGAAACTGTTCATTGATGGAGTATCATCAGAAATACTCCATCACAAGGTCAGCAATCAGAGTTAGTATAGCAAAGCAAAAATCAAGTTGGGCCCAATAAACATCAGTAGCATGGGACCTGGATATGCAAAGCCCAGACCTGAAGCTTGTTCTTGATGCAACCCACTCTTACTGACTTTTGCACATGCAGCTCTGATGGTCCAAATAAGATGTGGACCTTAAAATCCATTTGGTGAGCAAAAAAAATGGATTTTTTGCTGTGCCACTAAATTTGTCTCTTGCAGAAAGCCTATCAAATTCTCAGGCAGTCCTCTCATGTTTGCTTCCAAAAATTCCATTTCATTCAACTCCTTCAACAATCTAATCTTCTGAGTACCCACTACAATGATTCCTTGCAGAACTTGAATCACCAGAGTCAGACACATCCTCCTCAAATTTATCGTCTCTGTTTAATTGAACTCTGTTCTGGCTTCTTGGATTAGCAGCAAAATGAGATGAATGATTCCTTTACAGAACCTGCTCTTCAAGTGCAGACTGCTTAAATTGTCTGCTACTCCCACACAGATGTTCAGTGTTGATAAACTCTAGAAGACCAAGCACATGCAAGGCGCCAAAATTCCTACACACATTCTTTGTTTTCTTCCATCCACTGATTGCAAAAACCATCATCATAAAGAAAGAGCTCCCATTTTCACTTCATTTCCTTAGGTCGTGGAAGAAGAGGATTTGGAGTGAATTCTTTGCACAAACCCATTCCTTCTCTTATATTATCATCTTATTTCATGTGAAAAGCATTCCCCTCTTAGATACTACATCTAGACCTGAACAAGAACACATACAAATAGTACAAATCTTGGAAGAAAAAATGTCTTGAAGAAAGTTTAGACTTCCAGAGCTGTAGAAGACACACTCAGAGATCCAGACATTTGAGTACAGGAAACAGCAGCACAGGGGATTCTTTACCAAAATGTGGCATCCCCATTTGAATGGGAGGCTATAACTGATCTCTTTCTCTTCAGATCTGTATGCAACAAGAAAGAAAATCTTCACAAGCTTGTTCTACAGAGCTTCAGAAGCCTCCAAGCTCATCTTGGCTGCTCAGTAAGTAATAAGTAAGTTCCTGCACTGAAATCCTTGCCCCCGCAAGCAAATCAAGTGGAGAGATTGCTGTTGGAGTAACAAGAATCTCTCTCTCACTCCCTCTATTAGCAAAAAGGTTCAGATCACAGCTTCCTCTGGCAATCTGCAAGAGATGGACAAAACCTTGAAGAAGAAAACAAGAGAAATCTCTTCGCTTCGCTCTTACAGCCACAAGGAACCACACTTTCCTCATCAGCAGCAGCAGTTACAAGGACGGTGAACTGTTGAAGAGAGCTCTCTGTCTCTCTCTGTCTGTGTCTTCTCGCCCCCTTACAACTATTGGGCTTCCTTGCACGAAAGGAAGTGGTGGGTGGTCATCTCTTAACCGTCGTTGTTGCTGGACACAATCTGTGCATTTTTCTGGATCCCCCCATTGTTTTACACACGATTTGCTCCACCCGTTGATCCTCCAAACCCATCGCCATTTGCAAATGAAATGCTCACAATCATGGGTGGAATGTAGCATGTCCTTTGCTTGCGTAGATTCGATTCACACACCCATTTGCACAGTAGTTGGCCGGCCATGACATGAGCTCCAAGCTCATGATGGTCCATGATGTTTGGCCATGAGTACCCCGTCCTGAGAGAATTGGAGCAGTAGACGAGAAGCTAACGAGAAAGCAATCAGGAAATCGGAAAAAAATCGGAGCAGTAGAGAAGAAGCGATCGATCAGCAAATGGGATAACTGCAACCGCTGCGCTCGATCGATCGAACTGCTTCCCCTATTTCACTCTGCAATTGGAGATGCATCACTGGAGGAAATTCCAGCAAGGCCAAGAAATGGAAGGTATCGGAGAATTGCAGAGAGGATATTGAGAAGACGACAGAAGATTCTGCAATTGCGAAAAAAAGCGGCGTTAGGCTTCGTCTTCGTCTTGGGGCTCTCTCTTCTGCTGGACGCAGTTGGAAGATCAGGACCGTGCAGGATTTGGTTTTGAGCCCTAATCCCTTGCTTCATTGCGGGACGTTTGCTCGGATCGTACGTTGCATCATCATCATCATCATCTTTTGCCCCGTGCATCATCATTGCCAAACAAGCCGTATAGTAAACTTTTAAACTCAAGGAAGAAGAAGAAAGTTCCTGCTTTTGTGGTGGGCATTCTTGTCGCTTGTTGTTTGTTGCTGCAGCGCTCCCGGAATCGGAATTCCTTGGGTTTGTTTGTCCTGTTCTTGACGTTTTAGGGTGACCCACAAAACAGAAAAAACTTCACTCACAGCGATACACAGGGACATAGTGGACACAGACACAGACATAGATAGAGATACACAGACACGGAGAGAGACACAGAGAGGGAGATGAGTGCAAGCGCAGGAGCCGTGACTGGAGTGGGGGGCAGGCCATGGTCGTCCACGACCTCACTCACGGCATCCGCCAAGAGGATACAGAAGGAGCTCGCGGAGATCAGTCTGGATCCGCCCTCCAACTGCTCAGCAGGACCCAAGGGTGACAATCTCTACGAGTGGGTGTCGACCATCATGGGTCCCGGAAGTAAGCGGACTGCCCCTTCTCCTTCTCCTTCTCTTCTTCTTCCTCTTTCTTCTCCCTTTTCCATCTTCATGACAGTTTCAAGAACTTGTACACCCCTGAAGATACTTCTCCTTCTCCTTCTTCTTGTGGTTGTTTTGTGTTCTTATGAGTTTCTGGAAAAAGGGGAATCTTTGCTTTCCTCGGGAATGAAATTCCTTTGTTTCTTCGCTTGCAGACTCACCATATCAAGGAGGAGTTTTCTTCCTGGATATCAACTTCCCAAGTGACTATCCCTTCAAGCCACCCAAGGTCTGTCTACACTCTCTGGAAGCTTTCAGAGCTTTCAGCCTGAAGAAGTTTTTTTCTTGTCTTCTTCTCTGGTTTTTTCGCTGCAAAACATTTGCATACATATCATACACATCTCTTGCACCTTCTGCACATTGAGCACATATCCAGATTCCAAAATGAAACCCAGGAATTTTTGTTTTGTAGATTTCTGCAGAATTTTACCTGTAGATTTGCAGTTGCTGGAATATGTTACTTGTGTCATTCCTGTGACGGGACAATCCAATCCAAAAACCGGTAGCAGATAATTGTATGAAGAATGCACAAAGAATGTGTGAAGAATGCATTCACCCATGGAGGAGGGAGTAGTTTGAAGAAGAGGGGATTGAATGGTGATGGTGTTGGGACAGGTGATGTTCAGGACACGCATCTATCACTGCAATATAAACAGCAATGGTCAAATTTGTCTTGACATCCTCAAGGACAATTGGAGCCCTGCTCTGACCATCTCTAAAGTCCTACTATCCATTTGTTCATTGCTGACAGATGCAAACCCACGTAAGTCCATTACATCTCACTGTCAGCAATTACGTGTCTAGGTTGTTTTTTTTTCACTTGCTGCTGCCACTGTCACTGAGACTTTTGCAGTTGGGATGTTCAGCCATTTTACAATCTTTCTGTGATTCCTCACATCTGAGCAAAACACTACTTGTAATGAGCCCATGATCTGCTGCATGAGTTCAGATACAGTTGCTGCTAGTTGGTCCCGTATGTGCAAAGAAAGGGGACGTTTGTTCTCATTTGAAAGTATTGTCACTACAGAGGTCTTGCAGTGGAGACGAGTCAAAAACTGTCTTGAGCACATTCATGCAGGGATCCTCCAGTTTGTCCTCCTCTTTCACCTACCCCTTCTAGGACAAAGGAGAATGAGGAACAGGGACGTTGGTTGTGGACAAGAGTTCCCTTTCTGTGCTCTTGGATAGGCAGGGCACATTTGCATAGACATCAGAACAACCAGGGTAATGCATTATTGTTTGGTATTTGCTGAGACTAGGAGGTTGGGGAGAAATTGCAGATGATCCGCTGGTGGGCAGCATTGCACAGCAGTATCTAAGTGATCGGACTTCACATGACAAGACAGCAGCAGAGTGGACTCGACGATTTGCACAATAAGAGCCAGAGGAGTGTTGTTGAGATCAACATGGGTTGCTAAAGAGCAAGCAGCCTACAAGGCATGCCAAAGACTCTCATAGAGCTTGAGACTCTTGTAGAGCTTGAGGCACATATGGGAAGATCATGACTAAGCCTAGCCTATAGTAATCAATCAAAGGGAGAGATTTGCTGCAACCAATTGATGGAAGAATGGTGTTTCTCCATCATGTGATTCCTCACTGCCCAGACCTATCCCATAAACAGGTAGAGATGCAGATGGGTGTTCAAAGCATCAAAGGTGAATGCGGTCACCATTCTTAAGGTGTTTTATGATTTTTTTTTGGTGAACGACAATCTCTATGGGTGGTGTGAAACATGCATTGAAATGGACCTACCAAGCTTGGCTGTGTCTTCTTTCTGGAATGCAAAATTGGGGCTTGCTCTGATGTTGGAGGATTGATGATTGTTTGTTAGTCAGTCTCATCAGCTGAGAAGAAATCTGATAATAATTGACAGTCAGTCTTAATGGTTCTTGCACATGGTTGTCAAGCATGAAATGAATCTAGGATCTTTGGCACCTCCCTTGATAGGTTTTTGCATCACAATTCCCTTGTTTCCAAACAGATTTCTTGTTATGAACAAGTTTGAGCTTTTTTCTTCAGGCTCATCAGAGAGTTCTTGCTGTGGCATTTGGCTATATTCCTGCTATAGTCTCTGATTGGTAAGTACTAAGTACTGAACTTTCCTGAGTTTCTGTTCAAAAGAATGCTACAAGTATGTCTTTCATTGTCATAAAAATGCTCATTGAATTTTATGGGTTAGTTCCAGGTGGAGCTTTGACTCTGTTTGTGATAATGATTTTGTATAATGATTTGGTGGAGTAAAGATGTGTTCCCGTACTTTCATAAATTTGGCAAGTTTTTGAATGTCTGGACTTCAACATTTTGTGGGAACAAAATGATCAAATGTTTAAGAATTTGGGATAGGCATGTTTCAATTATAACACATGTTTGCTATGTTTGGATTCATGTGTTTGAATACAACATCATCAAGCCATGGAGTACAGAGATTTCTCAATTTCTCATGAGAATTTGTTTGTTGCAACCCCATTCATGAGCAACAACAGAGTGAGATGAAGTGCGCTAGCTTAATTGTTGCTTCTCTTTCAAGGCTTCTTGTGGTTAGGATGTAATCAAACGTCCTTGAAGTCCACCAAGTTGTAACACTTGGCCCACCCATGTAATTTTTTTCCTGTTGTTGGTTGAGTTTTATGATAGGGCTCTTTTATGCTTGTTGCTTTCTATATGAGACATTCTCGGATACTCTTATGGTGAGGAACAGTGCTGGGTGGTTATTAGAAACTGGGGCAGCAGACCCCTGGTGGGTATTAAGATGTTTCTGAGGATTCATACCTGGTTCTCAAAAAATCAAAACACCCGCTTCTGATATATAACCATAGTTCTCAAATGTTTTCAAAAAGCAATATCTGACCCTGCGCATTCTTTCATGAAAACTGTCTGCTGTTTAAGGTTTAAAAAATAAGAGGGACAGATATAGCTTCAATTCTGATTTTGCAAGTCATGGTTTTGGGCTCAATTGACCTCTTGATACCACTAGAGGCCATTAAGCATCACATATGATTTAGTCATTATGTAGTAGTCATTTCAGTTGAGTGGATTCCTGAAGGTTAAACCTTGAAGGAATTACAAGCTGATTTAGGGTTTACTTCAAAGAAATGTGAAAGCCTTACCCAACAAGATGGCCCCTAGGGTTGTGCTTTTAGTGGGCATTTCTCACCTCCAAATTTTACTAGGTAATCAACAATGAGGGGTATACCCCAGTGGTTAAGGGGTGTGGCTTTGTGAGATGCTGAGCCAGCAGGTTGGTAGTAGTTCAAGTCCCAACTGGAACCCCTTCTCCTCAGGCTCTGTGAGGACAGTCAGCTACCCTGGTGGTTAAGGTTTGACCCTCTGTCCCAAAAGTAATTAATACTAGGTGTATATATATGTATAGATACACTATCTTAGGGTTATCTAGCAAGCCACTTGAAGGAAATGTGGAACCATGCTGTAGTACCTTGGTAGTTTTAGCACATGTATGTCAAGATTTTGAAGATTCCAGAAAGATTCTCCGTTTTACTTCACAAAATTTTGTTCTTTGAAAAAAGTATGTTTCGAAAACTTTAAACAATTCTCCAAATAATATAATTAGTGTTGAAGCTGCCAAGGAACACCGTATTTGACACATTGCCAAATTGACACATTTGATTGCCCATGTTCTTATTCTTTTTTGGATCAACAATTGCAACATGTGTTTTTTTTTTCTTTTTTTGCTTCCATTGGGCAAAAGATCAAAAGCCCGTCACAGAGGATGGTGGTGGCTATCACCCATGACCTCCTCCCAATTCTCTAGGTTGCCTATTTGAATTCTCATTAACAACCTTCACCACTTCCTTCTTTTCTCCAAGCCTCCTACAATATACTCAAGTGATAGTTGCAAGGGTTACCATGCGTATAGCATTATGTATTCTTAGTGATTCTTGAGTGAGCATCTTCAATTTTTTTATATGTAGTTTCTTCTAATTGCCTCTGAATCCTGTTAAGACTCCCCCGTCCATCAAGAAAGAAGACACGCCAAAGCCCCACTCACACCAGGGCTAACCCCTGGTGGAAGAGGAGGGGCAGTACTGAGCAAATGATTTGCTGCATGTTTACAATCACAAGCTCTGCAAGCATGTCGGGTGTCAAGCTGGAGATCAAGATTTTGACTGAAGCTGCCCCTCTCTATTCTTGAGCGATCAAGGCACCAAAACATGCCAGTAGTGGTGCTGGGCTGTTGTCTGAGACTACACCACCATTTCCAAACCTGGGTCCTGCAACATTTGAAGAGGCAGAAGCCATTTCCAGCTCTTCATTATCTGTTATTGGAGTCAGACACATAACTTTACCAAGGCTTTCCTATGTCTTCACCAGTTGGTTTCCATTTTCTTCAGCAAGTCAGCTTCTTCCAGAGAAGTCCACAAGGGCTGCTGCAGGTAATGGTGGTGTTGATACCTGTGGCGACCTCTCATCCTACATTGACCAAGCAGTGTAAGTTCAGCCCAGCATAACTGGCGCAGTCCTCCACAAAGCTCTGATCACCCTTCAGAGAACACTCCAGTTCAGTCACATCTGGGCATACTACCCAATGGAATTGTTATCCACCTTGGAGGAGTGTTGGTCCTCAAAATGCTGGGATTGTTCACTAAAGTTCTGCTATAATACTTATCACTAACGTTGACAAGCCAGGGGTCCTTGGAAGCACAGTCTTGTTCAGCTCACTCTGCCCTATCTATCTGCCTGAGTGCTTGATCTGCCAAATCCCCAGCATTCATAGAATGCAATGCTTTTATCAAGTGGCCGTGCCACTGCAAAACCAAAGAGAAATTTGACAGATTGGTTGCAGTTCTGGAGATTAAGAAAATCTGAGAGCACCCAACTATCTGCACCACTTCCGTACAGGAATGAACACAGATAATATAGGTACAACAAATACAGGTGCATACACACAGCCAAAGCCTGTCTCAACACAGCAGTTTCAATGGTGTTCCAAACAACATCAGGTCACAGAACAGTTGGCACCTGACACCTTTGCCAGTTACTAACACATGGCTCATTCACCACATGAATTTAATAGCCCAGATGATGACAAACAAACCAAAGCCTCTTTGCCTGTACAATTATGAGGGAAAAATCCTGCCAGCAGAAAAATCAACCCAGGCTCTTGTTGATGGCTCTTCATGAAAGCTACTTCCCTCAATCCTTAGTGCTTGTCTCTCAAGACTCGTGTCAACCCCACACTTTGAATGTTTCTATTTCTATCCCCAGCTGTAACCTGGATCATGAGTGAACTGATGGTTAGTTCCTTCTACAACATAATCACAGAAAGGTGAAGCCACCTAGAAACAAATGTGAGAGAAGTGTGAATTCCTAATCATCCTCCATCATGCTTGCAAATATTGGGGGGTCAATGACAACCACCTTAAACAAGATCTTACTGTACAAGTAGTTCCACAAAAGAAGCCCACTGCAAACAAGGGCTCAAGACAAACCTCATGCCATAGGTATGTTACATACAACATGACAACATAGAAAATAACAGTGCAGCGGCCTGCCACCAGGAGTGAATATACTTGCATGACCTACCTTCTTGACCTTGTTCTTCCATGTGAAAGTTGACATGTGATTCTCTCTCAATCATCTCAGAACTCTGCTAGCCCTTCGTCACCACCTTAGTGACCAAACATGCCTCCACAATCCCCTCCTTCAAGAAGAAAACTCTGCACATCAGCCTAATCCCTCGCTTTGCTCACCAGTTTTCCCAAAAATTCCCCTCATTAATCAGCATAATAATTGGTCAATTCTGCATATAGGATTTCAGTGATCTCACTCCAGCCAGGCCTTTGGCAAGGATCTGTGTGCCAACAGTTGTGCAATAATTGAGTGATCTTAGGGCTTAAGTAATCAGGAAACTCTGGTCTTCCTCCCGATAAAACCAGCTCATAGTCTGACAAGCAATGGCCTTCAAAGGGAATGAGACCAGTTGGTAACTCATAACATGCCATCCTGAAACCATAAACATTCACAGCTGCTAACTATGTGGGTGTGATGTTGTATTATAGTGCCTTCATCACTTCAGGTGCCCTTCAAAACCCTGTGCCCACTACACTGTTGGAGCTCTCATAGTCCCTGACTGACACCCAAATATGATCATAGGCCAAATCTTGCTTCAATTTGACATTTCTACTAGTGATGGAGCCCTGTTTTGAGTCATGGGGTGACACAAAGATGTGGGAGGCCTTGAGGTCTTTGTGTATCAATCCACGACTATGCAACCATTCCATTCCGCTTGAATATTTTGCATCGTAACCAATGTCATGCCCTGTGGAACTGGCATCATCATCATCAGCCCCATCTGTGCTCTCCTCCATGTTGTTGCGCATCCGAGATTTGAGGTACTGCACTCTTAAGAAGACGAGGTTTCACAAATTTCCCTGCATGCATTCCATGACTACTGACACCTCACTGATGGTATTATCCTCTGAGTATCCAAACAAGCAGCAAACCCCTACAAAAACCCCATGTTGAACCACCTTCGCTAATCGCCTGTGCAATTGAACCACATTAATTGCATACAACCTTCGTATCTTTTGACCACAACCTCTAGATCTCCCCAACCCTTGAATTTAGCTAAATAAATATGTGCTTGCCCTCCTTGTGCAATCTCCTCTACTAATTCAAGTTCCATCGGATCTATATTTCGCATGGAATCAAGACTTTTGTTGTCCAGGTATGTTACATACAAAGTGACCACATAGAAAATAACAGTGTAGCTGCCTGCCACCAGGATCATTCTATACTTGCATGACCTACCTTCTTGATCTTGTTCTTCCAGGTGAAAGTTGATTGACGACATGTGATTCTCTCTCCATCATGCCCAAAATCTCCAAGCCTGTAGTCTGCACCTCAGTGAAAAGCATGCATCCACAATCCCCTCCTTGAAAAAAAATCTGAACATCAGCATAATCTCTTTCTTTGCTTGTTGGTTTGCCAGATGTAATACCCAGCAGCATTATTATTCAGGTCAACGAATTCTGCATCTAGGATGTCAGAGATCTACGCCATTCTGCACGTACGACTTCAATGATCTCATCCTAGCCAGGCCGTTGGCAAGGATCCATGTGCCAACAGTTGCGCAGTAATTGGGTGATCTCAGGGCTCAAGTAATCAGAAGCTCTGGTCTTGCTCCAGACAAAACCAGCTCGTAGTCTGACAAGCTATGGCCTTGAAAGGGAATGAGACCAGTGAGTAACTCATAACAAACCATCACGAAACCATACACATCCACAGCTGCTGAATATGTGGGTGTCATGTTGTCTCGAAGCGCCTTCAACACTTCCGGTGCCCTCCAAAATGCTGTGCCCACTACGCCGTTGGAGCTCTCGTAGTCCCCGACTGACACCCAAATATGATCGTACGCCAAATCTCGCTTCAATTTCACGTTTCTACTAGTGATGAAGCCCTGTTTTGAGTCATGGAGCGACACGAAGATGTTGGAGGCCTTGAGGTCTTTGTGTATCAATCCACGACTATGCAACCATTCCACCCCGTAAGCAATACGTCGCATCATATCCAATGTCAATTCCTTCGGAAAGGCATCATCGTTATTATCCCCATGTGCGCACCCCTGTTCTTCTTCATCGTGGTGTTGTCGCGCATCCGAGATTTGAGGTATCACCCTCTCAAGTCGATGAGGTTTCGCAAATCTCCTCTCATCGCTTCCATGACTACCGAAACCTCGCCGGTGGTATTATCCTCTGAGTATCCAAACAACTCGCAAATTCCCAAAGAGTAAGCTGGGTTTTTATGGGCCTTCGCCAATCGCCTACGCAATTGCACCACATCAACTCCACGGCCTTTGTATCTTTTCACCACTACCTCTCGACCACCCCGCGTCTTCCATTTAGCTAAGTAAACATGTGCTTGCCCCCCTTGTGCAATTCCCTCTACTAATCCAAGTTGCGACGGATCTATATTTCGCACGGAATCAAAACGTTCGTCGTCTACAGTCTCGGCATCCTCCTCTGTCTGAAGCTCACTCCAAAGGTGCTCAGGGGCGGACCCGTAGTACGTCTGTTCTCTTAGCTGCATTGGATCCTCCGGCTGAACCTGACTCGAAAGCTCCTCAGGTGGGGAAACGTAGTAGGCATGTTCTGTTAGCTGCATTGGATCCTCCTGCTGAACCTCGCTTAAAAGCTCCTCAAGCACGGATCCTTAGTGCTTCTGTTCTATTAGCATTGGATCCTCCAGCTGAAGCTCTCACTGGAATCTCCACAACTGCTGATCTGTAGTACTTCTGATGCTGATCTGTTGTTACTGCTGTGGTGGACATATTCTCTCCATTCGC
The DNA here is from genome assembly GCA_963920785.1 of Sphagnum contortum. Classification (NCBI taxonomy): domain Eukaryota; kingdom Viridiplantae; phylum Streptophyta; class Sphagnopsida; order Sphagnales; family Sphagnaceae; genus Sphagnum; species Sphagnum contortum. The sequence goes on from OY987281.1 coordinate 1,519,056, forward strand.
CAACTCTGAGCGTGCTGATTCGTAGCGTGCACTCTGCATCGTTGTTGTAGTAAGCGTGTCTTTGTTCAGCTCCCGCGAGGAGGAGCTGCTGCCGGGCTTGGAACATTTGCAAAAACATTAGCGCATGTCTGGAATCACAGTTCCGAGAGATGGCTTGCTGGGTTATTAAATGTTGAGAGATTTGATCAATCAGGCAAGTAAGCAAGAGAGAACCAAGGACAGTGAATTTAGACGGGAAGAATATTGCGAGAAGAAGAGACTTGCCAGGTAGAAATAGAACAACTTCTCATCAAACAAACGCACCTAAAGTTGAGAGCTGAGGGCTCTGGTAGAGCTCCTGATTTGGAGAACCAATATGCAAGCTATGGTGCAAGCCATGGTCCAACTCAAGGATTCAAATTTGCTTCAAATGAGTCCAAATTGGTTGCTAGGAATTTAGACCTTGGAGGCCATCTAAAGTGCCCATTAGTATAACAAGGGCCATTTTAGATGCAGGTCCAAGGTACAAGGTCGAATGAAATGGCGCAATCTTAGTGGTTGAGAGCCATAGATTGGACCCATGGTGTTTAGATGAGGGTCTCAATACCAAAAAGTGGTGAACCGAGGCTAAACCTACATGGCACACCATTTTGGAGGGGAAATCAATTGGTTCAGACCAAAACAAAAGAGCTCATGATTTGGAGAACCTAGATACAAGGCGCAAAGGCATGGTAGAACTCAAGGATTCAATTTGCTTCAAATGAGTCCAAATTGGTCCTTAGGGTCTAAAGTGGGCCTAAGAATGCTCACCGTGGCTGCGATTAGGGGACCAGAGAGATTAGGCAACTGTGGGAGTCTCTGGTCCCTTAATTGCAGCCACAGTGAACCAGCACCCACCAGTGCACCATCAAGGACGGATGATAGGTGATCAGGAAACAGTTTTCTGTTGGGTTTCAGTTCCCTAGCTAACCATGGTGGTTAGCTCCATTGCTTTATTGACTACCTCCCAACTAGGTAGGTAGTAAAAACAGCCCCTACCTACTATGTACAAACTATCTACTTACCTAGTTACTTCCCTATTTTTTTAACCTACCTGTCTGTATGTTAGACTTACCTCTTATTGAATGGGTTACGAAGATGAAACAAGGTAGTAACTCAGTTGAGTTTCATCCACAACCGAGTCATAACGGGCATCCAGTGGATGGTGCACTGGTGGGTGCTGGTTCACTGTGGCCTCCTAATATGGCATCATGGTCTGCATGCAAACAGGAAGAAACCAAAGCAGGGCAGCCGAGGCCAGGTTTCTTTTGTGAATTTTGTGAGGTAGCTGGTATGGGGATCATCATCCAGAAGAGATGGCCTCATCCAAATTTAGGGAAAGTAGAAAAATTTAGGAATGTTGCTATATTTTGGTTACATGCTCAAACATGTTGCCTAGATCTTGCAATTTCAGAATTCCTTTCCTCCAAATCTGGCAAATTTGAGCAATATTTTTTTGGCAAAAAAAATCTTTTTTATGAGTTGTTGAAACAAAATTAAGTTGGCCCCAGTTCACAGTTAATAGTATTTTTTAAGGATTTTTTGTTTGCAGCCAATGTGATCGTGGATAGGAGGAAGATGTAGACTTCATTTTCAAAGGTTTTTTTAATGAACCAAACTTTTGATTATCCACAAGAAAGATCTTCAGACAAATTTGCCCAATAGACAGCAAATAAAAGTGAACAAAATTTTAAGAATCCTATTGAATTTCAAACCACCTGCTTGTACCTGTTGGAAAAATCTGGATATCATCTGTTTATTTATTTGAGATCTAGTTAATAAAATTAGGGTGTTTGTGCACAGCTTTTATAGTTGTTGCAGGTTTCCAATTTTTGTGGTTTGATTTTTGGCATATTACTTTATCTCAGAGAACTCTAGGCATAGGAAACTCATTGGCAAGTTGACAAAATTGTGTCTCTTTCAGGGGTTTGGGGCCAGGCATGGATCCAGCTACTCTGAGTGAAGGAATGAATTTTTTGCTGGACATCAATTAAGAGCCTCAGGGGACTTTAATTGTTGATCAGCTGTCATGATCAATGAATGCTTGGTGGATGGGCGATTGAGATCATTTCACTGATGGATGGGGTTTCTCCTCTCTTCAGGCCTGCCATTGTTGCGCTACTGTTCTTGTTGTGTTGGTGTATGACACAAGCAAGTAAACCTATGGCTAGCATGCATGCATGTGCTCGAGGATACAGGTTCTTCATCTTCACTCTTAGTTTATCCATTATGGTTACTCTTCCTTTTAAGATTGGAAGTGGGGATATGTTGGCCACTTGAGTATAATCACAAGAATTGGAGGATGGATTTTCAGAGTTACTGGAGTTGCTGACATTAACCTTTGGGAAATGTGGAGTTCCGTTGGTTGGTGTTCTGGATGTGAGGGGTCTGGGAGTCATTTGAGCTTAAAGTTGTTCCAGTAAATTGGAGTGCTGATTCTTCAGAAGAAGTTGAGAGACACCGAGACATTTGTCGTACTTGTGGATTGTCCTAGGAAAAAGTGCCTTACACATGACACATCCAGCTGTTTCTTCTTCTTTAATGTTCAGCATGGTTCAATGGGGGCTCTGTCACATGGCCAAGTTGGTGCTACACAAAGTTGTTTTGTGCACTCCTGACTTGGTTATGAAAAACTTTAAGTTTGGGTGAAGAGTTTTTGTGCATGTGCTAAAATTAGCGTTCAAATGGTGCAAGAGACTTTTGTTGCACCTCAACTGTTGAGGATATCTTATCTACAGAAGATAAGCCAGTTGTCCTCAAGGGATGGAGACAGGTGTCAATCCTTGGGGCACATAATGACCTTTGCTCATCATGTTTCTTATCGAGCAAGGCATTTGTGGTTCATAAGTTTTGGAGCTTTCTTTCAATGTTGGTAATGTTGTAAGCTACCATACCACCAAGCTTTAGAATCTACCATGTGTTTTATCTTGTTGGCCCCTGTTTCAGGATGGGTTGGTTAAATGCATGCCTTTAGAACTAATGCAACTGCCCTATGAGGAAGATAGCGATTTTTTTGGTGATGAACATTTGCAAGTGTATGCAGGGTACTGATCTAACCCAAAGTAGATAGATGAAGTTTTATGCATGGTAAGATGTCAACCCCACCTATCAACCCAATTGTCATAGTAATGATATTCATTCTTGTACGACATGCATTTTTGGTGGTGTAGCCCAACATTTTGATTTCTTAACCATGCTATCAATTCGTGCATGCAGACATGTTTCTCACATGTTTCTCATCATTCATTGTTAGCTTTAGAATGTGGGCAAAATTTTACTTTCTATGGTAGGAGTACATTGTAAACATTCTCTAAACAACAAACTTCTCCATGGTTGACATGTTCACATTTGAGTCTTGAGAAAATTTATGGAACCTACTTTTCTTGCTATGGCACAAGGCCTTATTCAAAAAAGTCATGTTAACATTGGAAAGTATATCAGGGCTAATAATTGGAGAACTTGTGAATGTTTTTTCATAAAGTTCCTGCCTATTCTTGTTTGACATCACCAAGTTACAAGTAGAATGCTCATAATTCTATGGAACTTTATCAAGCTAGTTGCAATAGTTGTAGGATGGAGTATAGATTTTAGTTTTAATATAAGGAAAGTGAATTTGAAATGCTTATGATGCCTAGCAAAAAATCAAGCATGTGTTCAGACAACATTTTAATCATTTTAACATGGTTACCACACTTTTATTTCTCCATTTGACATCTGCTTCCATGGAGTGGTGGCAAGGGTTAACTTGTCTATGCAAGGGTGCATTTGTGTTACATTAGTACCTGGGATCTCATTATTTGCCTCCACCGTTGTGCAAGAAGCGGACAAGATTTTGACCAAACACAAATCTTGAGAATCCTTGCCTATTTAAATAAAATGATATTGTTACGTAATGGAATCTACCCATGAAGATGATGAACTATTCAGCCTTTTCAAATGCACCATATGATCTTACCTCTTTGTTATTGCAAACTTATTATAGGTTTCAGCTCCCATTTGTTGATTCATATGTTGCCAAAATGTTGGGATTGAGATTATGCAATGTAGTTGCTTGGGATGTAATGATTTTTGGGATATGGGGAATTTGGGCAAAAGCAAAAGGTGTTGCAATGTTTGGAGTATGGGGTACATAATGAGATCATGTCATTTTCCTGGTACTTATATTTGCTCATGATACATAAGGTGGACAAATGCAAGTAGAATCATGTGACGACATATCAAGCAACTGTCAGGAATGAGACATAGTGAACACCATAGTTATTGCAAGGAACTCATTAATGTTTTTAATGTTTCATTCATTCATTTATTTTTTAATGTAGCACAAATCACTTTATGACTTGGCAATAAGGGTTACTATTGCATATGTCCTCAAAGCACCATGATTTAATAATCCTATTGTCAACTCCATGTGTCTAGTGTTTGTTTTAACTTTTATATTCTATCCTGGTCATTGATTTTTTTTCATTTTGTAGCATCTAAGTGATGGACTTAGTCGAGGACATGATTAAATGTGACTAATAATATGTGGCTTTACATTTATGTGTAGATACAACACTCTTGCAATCCTTTAACAAGTTAATATTCATCCATGACTATTTCTTGTAGCCATTTGAGATATATGATCAAATTAATGTTTTGTAGTTCATCAAGTTGAACAAACACAAACATCATCAATGTGACTAGTCGAAACACACATATATGTTGATAGTTTTTTTTCCAAAAATAGTTTTAGTTCATCCAATGCAAGCTTACCTAAAACTTTATCTAGGTATGCCAATTTAACTGATACTGAATCATTGTTAATGTCGTTGTTCTATTGTTGAGGAGGCTACAACTAACCTAAAGAGAAAGTTGGCACAAGCTTTCAGAAAATTTGAATATTTTTTGGGTTCTTTTCCCCCTCCTGTCATCTCTACTTCCAAAAAGGGTTGTGGTTGAACTAATGAGAACCAATTGGCTCTTGAGCTTCCATGGATTTTTTATGTTTTTTTTTTTGCATCCTCCATTTGTTTTATTGCTACTCCTGCCATGTTATCAAAGGGGCTTTGGCTAAGCAAAAGAAGTGGGTTGATGCAAGGTTCAACACGTTTGAATAATTTTGTTTTCCCTCTTCTTAGCAACTTGTTTGTTCTTGCTCTATCTTCACTGCCACAAGTGTTATGGATAAATTGATCATAACATCCCGCAAGTTCTAATGTGTTTTCTTTTAGTTGGTTTTGTTTTGTTTGTCATGCATTTGTGGCTACTCCTACCATCTCAAGCTAGGTAGGTTGTGAGTGAGCTGAAGAAGTGGGTGATATTGATGATCAATTTTGATATGTATATATTTGAGTCACTTTTAACATAGTTGCAATGCATTTTGAGAGCTGGAATGTGTTCATGTGAAATAGATAGTAAAGGATACAAGGACTACCAAATGAACATAATTGGACTTTATGTCGTATATAAAGGAAGGCAACAAAATGTTGTGGATGCACACTTCAAATCTTCAATTCAAGAGGTGAAATCAATTAGCCCTTCACATGAGGAATCCATGAGGTGAAATTGTGGTAGCTTTATCCTTATTATACTCACAAGATAATCAACAACAAAATCCTTTACTCCAAACCTTAAACAAATAGATGGGTGACACAATTTTCATCCCAAGAACATCCACATTCAAATTGTATTGATAAATGGTAAATGATGGAAAGGAGAGGACACACATGATGATTGTTAAATTTGGTGCATTGCTTTGACCATTATTAGGAAAGTTGAAGAGAATTTAGTGAAACATAAATGTACACCATGTCATCATTAAGAACTAAACACAACAACGAAAAATGTAGAAAACCTTTCAAAGAAATTCAATGCAATTTTCAGTCATGTTACCTGATGAAATTTGACATTTCAAAATATAAATGAACCTTCTTCCATTTGGGGTAGATCCCAATTTGATTAGGAAGGGGACTTTCTATTATTGTGAGGTTTTTAAAATTTGAAAAGTTCTTAAGTGATGAACTTGGATAGAGTTTTAGATTTAGTTTGTTCTTTTCAGAATTTCCCCATTCCAAGTTTCTTGCGTAAAATAAAGCCCTAGGATAAGGGCATTCTCAAAATAATGGGGTCTAGGATGAGGAGAGCGCCAAATACGGGCCCCCATTTTGGGAATGTCCCCCACCCATGGGCTTTACCTACCATAAAACATGAAGCAAAATTTATCATGAACCAAATATATATAGGTCATGAGGTGTAGGGATGAGAGGGATATTATGCTTACTTTTAGGTGTAAAAACCCTCCCTTTTTTTAGGAGGGAAATTGATGGGATATAAGGTACCCTCCAAATGCATTACAATTTTTTTTGAAATACTTTATGTAAATGTAAACGCCAAGTCTTACAAAACCACTAAGGTATGGAAAAAGGATGGTAAACTCCTCATGAAGATATATGAATAAAGGGTGTCAAACTCCCCGTCAATTATATAAATGCCAAGAAATGCCAAGTTTTGTGATCAGAAGTAGGTCTCATACATAGGTAGGTAGGTAGGAAAATAGTACATATTAGGTCAAGAGATGGTTTATACATCTGTAAAAGTTGTTTTTACAAGCTACTTATTAACAACCTTCTTGTGGGTTGTTAATAGGTAGGTAGGAAAGAAAAAACAACTAAGGTGAACATCATGGTTAGTTAGGGAATTGAAACCCAATAGACAATTATTTCCTGACCACTTATCATTCATCCTTCATGGTACACAGGTGGGTGCTGCTTCATTATGGCCGGGAAGGCAAGGAAACACCAAGCATGAGCAACCACAAAAGGTGTAAGCTTTCAGTCAATCCAATACATTAATTTTATTTTGTTTTAGTGGTGCAGTAGCAATTACATTCCACATTATTCCTACTAATGCAATCTTCATTTAGGAAGAAAATGAGGATTTGCATTTCCAAAGGATGGATCATCATTGGATCGATCTGTTGTCCCATAGGTATTGCATATTGTTTTGTTTTCTTTGTCAATTATATTTAGCTCCAATCATGTGAGGAAAAGGATGTGAGTGATAAGCTTGTCCACAAGCTTGCTTAAATCTTCTATGCAAAAGGAGTTCATGACCAGAATAACTTCTAGGACTAGTTTGTCAAAAAAATGTCAATGATTAGTGACCAATAATAGCTATTAGCAACCTACTTGGACCAACCACATGTCTAAAAGTCTATCTAACAATCAACAGGTGGTATTGTCCTTGGCTGAGCCTTTTGCCTGCCTTGGTATTCTCAGGGAAAATCTCCAAGCCCAAAGCCACTGTGCTGAGCCAAAATTCCATGTTCAGGCCCATATACCCAGTACCTGTGGAGCTGCTCTTAGGCCCACTTTACACTAGGAGTCAAGGCTGATCTTCTTCAACTCAAATCAAGCATTCCTTTTGGTGCAACAGTTGATATCCGCCCCAAGGGCTTTACACTAGGAGTCAAGGTTGAAATGGAAAAATAAAAATCTTTTTCAATCTGCCCAAAGTTACTAATAAACACTGAACTTTATGGCCTTGTATTGGCCCCAAGGCTGAAGAAAAGGAACCCATCAAATTTGGGAAGCCAATTTGAAAGCCTTGTGGAGAATGTTCTATCATGTAGTAGTAACTTGGGGCCAAACACCAAGCCAAAAATGCTCAAAGTTGGCCCCAATTTATGTCTTTACATCTGCACCAGTAATAGTCACCGTCCAATCCATAGTAAGCTTTTAAAGGGGTAAAAATGACCACTCCAAAACCGACTTACATACTAGAGAGGATCATGAGTTACACTATCCTGCTGCAAGATTTAATGAGAAGGGGGGGTGTTTGCAGGTGTGGGGTGGAGATGCTCTAAGAATGCTACAATGTATCTATAATGTTTTGAAGCTGCCCTCAAAAACTTTGGGATTTTCATGGTGGTTCTAGTGTAGGCAAGGTTCACCCCACCAAGGCAACTTGACCCCCCACATTGGGATCATGGTAAAAACCACAAAGCTCATTTAAAATTGCTTGTAAGTATTTATAAATATCATTTCCTTAGAGTAAATAAGGGTCCCAAAGTCCAAATCTATAAATTTTGGGGCCTACTACGGCCAATTAAATGGGTTTTGGGGGTTTTTACAGTGATCCCAACGTGGATGAATTTTTTTTGGGTTAGTTTTGAGATATAGCCCAAGTGGCTCTCATCGGTAGGAAGATTAGTCAGATTAAGCTATGAGCTAAATATGGCATTAGAGATTTTTTTAACATACTTCTCTTATTTTTGGCTACCTACTTGAAAAGTGTGTAAGGAAATCTGACGATTTTTCTTTGAATTTAGTTGAATTTCGGCTATTGAGAATCTCAAAAAGCATTTGCTTTAAGCACTTTTCAAATTTATGACCTAGCTTTTTTTCCGTTATAATATTTTGGTAAAAGAAAGGTCAGTGTGTGGATGTGAAGAAAAATCATGATGATAATCGAGGAGGCTAGGGGGAAAAAGTAAAGCGTGTTTGACAAGTCTCAAGGTGACATTGCATACTCCATCCTCAATTACGAATAGAAAATAGAGACATGTGTTCCACAAAACAAAGTAATGAATGTTCAGTGTCCTAGAAATCGGTAAAGTGCTTATGCTAGAGTCTGAAGAGTCACGGCAAAACCCTTCTCGAAGTTTCTGGGCGAGGAGAAAATGAAGAAGAAGAAACATCTGCAAGAAAAAGTCGAAAAGGAGTGAGAGAAGAGTGTGAGAATTCCAGGGAGATCGTGAAGAGGAAAGGGGTTGATGTTTTTTGGGGAGATCTAGTGGAAAGATCAGCCTAGCTTGTGGGAATCTTTGATATGAGGGACACCCATCATACCCTGTCTATGCTATGGGGATGGCAAAGGATTTGTAGCAGGTTTTATGAGAGCAGTGAGGAAAAGGAATTTCAGTAGTGCGAAATGTGGGAAATTCATATGGCCTCAAGTGAAAAGGAGTTGATCCTTCACAAGGGCCACCAAAAAGAAAGAGAGATGTTGTGTGAATCCCTTCTGTGATCGAGACACCTTTGGTCCCCACTGAAAATGCTCCTTCAAGCTCTGGATGGCAGAGTGATGTGGTGCTTCTTCTTGATCTTATCATGAGCTTTCTTTGCACAGTTGTTTCTTGGGCTTTCCCGAGTTTCATGTTGAAGTTTGATTTTAGATTTACTTTTTAAATTTTTGTTCGGGTACATGTAAGCAACAAAATGTATTCAAAAGTATGTTTCACATGTTTGAAACAAAATGTTGGGTGTTTCCATTTGGAATGATTGTACCATATTTGCTTCCATTTTCATGCCCACCCTTGGTTGAATATCTTTGAAATCTAACTTTAAACCCCGAGTTGCACACCAATTTGTAATAAAGATGGCATCACAAAAAGAACAACACAACACGAGACAAAGTTGTGTGTATTCTCTTATATGCTAAGCTCGAAAAAAATTGTCAATAAATTATTGCAACTAAATCACAATCCACAAAAATGACATGTGGGGTAGTTGCAAGATAGGGTAGTTCAGTTTACATAACAATAATTTATTATAATTCAATTACTTTAATTACAATAAGTATGTTAATTATTCACATTATAGTAAAATTACCATAAGAATTGTAAATTTAAATTAAAAAATTATCAATATTATAATAAGTGCAATTACATATTATATAAATTTTTAAGTTAATTTTTTAGCTTTTCTAAATTTCAAGAATCAAATTTCCAAATTTTTATGTTGAAAGAATAATTAGTTATTGTAATAAATAAATATCATTAATAGATATATTATTTGAAAACAATGATGATAATTACATTAATTAGTCAAACTACATTATGACTAGTGTAAAAAGATTAAATATGGATTTTAATTTTAGATTTTAAGTTTGATTATTTATATGCACTTTTTGGTAACTAATTTAATCACAATAATTCTATGATAATTATTGTACTTTTTTATATACACCTATGGATGATTGATGTATTGTCATCTTTACATATATCTTAATATGAGGTTAATATACAATAATAGTTTTTTCAAACCATGATTAATTAATCCATGATAATAATACATATATACATATACCATTATGAATGTGGAGTACATGATGTATACACAAGGCTTACTATACATAATTGTTAGTTACCATGACATAAAACACATGATTTACCCTATACAAAATTAGTAACATACATAACTTAAATGTGTAAATAAGTAATAGTTATCATTTTTTGGTCACTTTTGTAACTAATGGGCCATATGAAGACCTTCTAAGAGGAAAATAACATGTAAAATCGTCTCATTGGAAAAATGAAAACCTAGACATAGTTGCAACATAGTCATAAATGTGACCCAAAAAAATGTGATGTGATTTTTAGTCACAAATGTAACCAATGTTAGTTATAAACAACAATTAATTGCATGTAGTCACAAATCATTTGGTTATGTTTTAGCCGTTTTCTACTAGTAACAATGCTTCTATTGATGAAAAGATAATTTCTTTTCTTGGGGATCAAGTTCTCCTTGTCCATATAGATTTTCTCATGCATTGAAGTATAGAGAAAACTAGTTTTATTATGTTAATTTTTTCTCAATACCAAATGTCTTTTGATAGGGAGGTGGGTGAAAGGTCACATCTCGATGTGAATAATGATTTCTTGGAAGCTGAATTTTTTTTCCCCACCATCTATCGTGAAACCTACAATGTGAATGTTTTTGACAAATCATCAAATAACTTGATAGTTTTCAAAATCTAGTTGTGGGGTCTTTCAAAGAGAAATAATATATTTTCATCATTATGATTTTGTTGGCTTTGACAACCTCAATAAATATTTGCTTCTTAAAACCAAAACCATGCATATACCAATGTTTGTCGAGCATGGCACAGTGGTTGTTGTCACATTTACTAAATAACATTTGCAATTAAGTTGTCGACATAATATGTAAAATTGTTCAACATTCCCTTTTTGCCTTCAACTTGTAGTCATAATCGAGAAATAGTCTTGATGTGCATTAGCAATGAAGACATTAGTGCCAATCTCAATGTCATCCATCAATGTGTGATCTATCATCCATCACTATGTTTTGTAATTCACCAAAGTACTTGAACATTGGACACATCACCCAAAGAGGCTTGACTATAGACTACGTAAATTTCCAAGACAAGTTTTAAACTAGAATTCAATTGTAGACCATGGGGGTGCTAAGAACATTACATGAGCTACAAAATATTTGGGATATGCCTTCATTTGTCCACCAAAAGAGTTGGTGGCTCAATTTACTTGGAAATTGTGAATAATTTCTTTTAAATATTTTTTAAAAATACAATTGAAATGTAGTTGAATATGACATCAACTTGAAAGCGGTTTGGTTGAAAAAAGGGGTTTTTTACTAATGATCAATTCGCAATGGATGAAAGTAATTATCTCAAATTGAAACACCTTAACATATTAAGTTCCTTGACATTTAAATTGGCCAATAAACGTAAGTAATTCCTGTAAGCTCATACAAATTGAGCTCCCACAACTAAAACTTATGGAGTGCATTTAATTGGCAAATGTACATGTAAATCATTCTTGCAAGTTGAAGCATTCACACAAATCAAAATTTTCAAGTGCACTCAATGACCAATAGGTGAAACTAGTTATTTCAAATTGGAACACCTTAACAAATGAAACATTTTGAGAGCATTCAATTTGCCATAAATGAATTTTTTATGATGCTTTCAAATTGTAGAAGTTTTATAAATAAAAATTTGGAGTGTATTCAATTGGCCAATAGATGAAAATAATTCTTTTAAATTCGAACACCATGACAAATCAAGCTTTTTGAGCGCATTCAATAGGCCAATAGATGAAAGTAGTTATGTTGGGACACCCTGACAAACCAAGCTTTTAGAGAGCGTTCAATTGATTAATAGATGAAGGTAGTTCTTTCAACTTGGAACACCCTAACAAATCAAGCTCTTAGAGTGCATTCAATTGACCAACAGATGAAGGTAGTTCTTTCAACTTAAAACACCTTCGCAAATCAAGCTCTTGGAGTGCATTTAATTGGCCAATAAATGAAGCTAATTTTGTCAAGTTGCAACACACTAACAAATCAAATTCTTGGAGTGCATTCAATTGACTAATAGATGATGATAATTCTTTCAATTCGAAACACCCATTCAAATCAAGCTCTTGTAGTGCATTCAATTGGTCAATAGATGAAAATAGTTCTTTCAAGTTGCAACACCTTGAAAATTGAAACTCTTGGAACACATTTAATTGGCCAATAGATGAAGGTGGTTCTTTCAACTTAGAAAACCCTCACAAATCAAGCTCTTAGAGTGCATTCAATTGGCCAATAGATGAAGGTAGTTATTCCAAGTGGGAACACCATGACAAACCAAGTTTTTGGAGTGCATTCAATTGGCTAATAGTTGAAGGTAATTCTTTAACTCGGAACACCTTCGCAAATCAAGCTTGTGGAGTGCATTCAATTGGCTAATAGATGAAGGTATTTCTTCCAAACTTCGGCATTCTACTAGATCAAGCTTTTGGAGTGCATTCAATTGGCCAATAGATGAAGGTAGTTCTTTCAAATTGGAACATTCCGATAAATTAAATTTTTGAAGTGCATTCAATTGGCCATAAATGAAGGTAGTTCTTTCAAGTTGGAACATTGTGTTAAATTAAGCCTTGGAGGGCACTCAATTGGCCAATAGATGAAGGTAGTTATTTCAACCCGAAACACCCCAACAAATCAAGCTTTTGGAGTGCATTCAATTGGCCAATACATGAAGGTAGTTCTTTCAAATTGGAACATTCCGATAAATTAAAGTTTTGGAGTGCATTCAATTGGCCAATAGATGAAGGTAGTTTTTTCAACTCAAAACACCGTGACAAATCAAGCTCTTCGAGTGCATTCAATTGGCCAATAGATGATGGTAGTTCTTTCAAGTTGGAACACTCTCGCAAATAAAGCTTTTGGAGTGCATTCAATTGCCCAATAGATGAAGGTAGTTCTTTCAAGTTGGAACACTCTCGCAAAGAAAACTTTTGGAGTGCATTCAATTGCCCAATAGATGAAGGTAGTTCTTTCAAGTTCGAACACCCTCGCAAATGAAGCTTTTGGAGTGCATTCAATTGCCCAATAGATGAAGGTAGTTCTTTCAAGTTGGAACACCCTCGCAAATTAAACTCTTGGAGTGCATTCAATTGGCCAATAGATGAAGGTAATTCTTTCAAGTTGGAACACCATGATAAATCAAGTCCTTGGAGTGCATTCAATTGACCGATACATGAAGGTAATTCTTTCAAATTGAAACACCGTGACAAATCAAGCTTTTGGAGTGCATTCAATTGGCCAATAGATGAAGGTAATTCTTTCAAATTGGAACATTTCGATAAATAAAGCAGTTGGAGTGCATTCAATTGGCCAATAGATGAAGGTAGTCTTTTCAAGTTGGAACACTCTATCAAACGAAGCTTTTGCAGTGCATTCAATTGGCGAATAGATGAAGGTAGTTCTTCCAAGTTGGAACACCCTCGCAAATTAAGCTCTTGGAGTGCATTCAATTGGCCAATAGATGAAGGTAGTTCTTTCAAATTAGAACACTCTTGCAAAGAAAACTTTTGGAGTGCATTCAATTGGCCAATAGATGAAGGTAGTTTTTCCAACTTCGAACACCCTTGCAAATGAAGCTCTTTGAATGCATTCAATTGGCCAATAGATGAAGGTAGTTCTTTCAAGTTGGAACACTCACACAAATTAAACTTTCGCAGTGCATTCAATTCGCCAATAGATGAAGGTAGTTCTTTCAACTCAAAACACCGTGACAAATCAAGCTCTCGGAGTGCATTCAATTGGCCAATAGATGAAGGTACTTCTTTCAACCCAGAACACCCTGACAAATCAAGTTCTTGGAGTGCATTCAATTGGCCAATAGATGAAGGTAGTTTTTCTAAGTTGGAACACCCTTGCAAATGAAGTTTTTGGAGTGCATTCAATTGGCCAATAGATGAAGGTAGTTCTTTCAAGTTGGAACACTCTCGCAAATAAAACTTTTGGAGTGCATTCAATTGCCCAATAGATGAAGGTAGTTCTTTCAAGTTACAACACTCTCGCAAAGAAAGCTTTTGGAGTGCATTCAATTCGCCAATAGATGATGGTAGTTCTTTCAAGTTAGAACACCCTCGCAAATGAAGCTTTTGGAGTGCATTCAATTGCCCAATAGATGAAGGTAGTTCTTTCAAGTTGGAACACCCTCGCAAAATAAGCTCTTGGAGTGCATTCAATAGCCCAATAGATGAAGGTAGTTCTTTGAAGTTGGAACACCATGACAAATCAAGTTCTTGAAGTGCATTCAATTGGCCAATAGATGAAGGTAGTTTTTCCAACTTGGAACACCTTTGCAAATGAAGTTTTTGGAGTGCATTCAATTGGCCAATAAACGAAGGTAGTTCTTTCAAATTAGAACATTCATACAAATGAAGCTTTTGGAGTGCATTAAATTGGCCAATAGATGAAGGTAGTTTTTTCAAGTTGGAACACTCTAGCAAACGAAGCTTTGGCAGTGCATTCAATTGGCGAATAGATGAAGGTAGTTCTTTCAAGTTGCAACACCCTCGCAAATTAAGCTCTTGGAGTGCATTCAATTGGCCAATAGATGAAGGTAGTTCTTTCAAATTAGAACACTCTTGCAAAGAAAACTTTTGGAGTGCATTCAATTGGCCAATAGATGAAGGTAGTTTTTCCAACATAGAACACCCTTGCAAATGAAGCTTTTGGAGTGCATTCAATTGGCCAATAGATGAAGGTAATTTTTCCAAGTTAGAACACTTTAACAAATGAAGCTCTTGGAGTGCATTCAATTGGTCAATAGATGAAGGTAGTTCTTTCAACCTGGAACACCATGACAAATCAAGCTTTTGGAGTGCATTCAATTGGCCAATAGATGAAGGTAGTTTTTCCAAATTGGAACACACTCGCAAATCAAGCTCTTGGAATGCATTCAATTGGCCAATAGATGAAGGTAGTTTTTCCAACTTGGAACACCCTGGCAAATGAAGCTCCTGGAGTGCATTCAATTGGCCAATAGATGAAGGTAGTTCTTTCAAGTTGGAACACCATGACAAATCAAGTTGTTGGAGTGTATCCAATTGGTCAATAGATGAAGGTAGTTCCTTCAAATTGGAACACTCACACAAATTAAGCTTTTGGAGTGCATTCAATTAGCCAATAGATGAAGGTAATTTTTCCAAATTGGAACACGCTCGTAAATCAAGCTCTTGGAGTGCATTCAATTGGCCAATAGATGAATGACGCGCTCCCAAGTTCCTTGTGGACCCACTTGAGGGTCCAAATATGTGACAATGCGGAAGGAGTTGGAACTTGGAGCCGCTCCCTAGCTCACAACACTTGGAGGGGTAGAGGGGCGTGTTGGAGCTCCGGGATAGGACTAGGAAGATGTGACAAGCTTATTCACTCACACGGGCCTGCACAAAACCCACACAAAGTGGTTAGTGCATAGTTAGAGCACCTTTGGTGCTAGGACGAGTCACGGGCAACACGGACACACAAGACTCACCACGGCCCGGACTTGGGGGAAGCCACCACCTTCCCCCTTATAGTATACTCTGCAGCTCGCGGCGGGGGTGGCATCCAAATGGCCATTTTGTCCCGGGACTCCCGGGACTCCCGCGTGGGAGTCCCGAAATCGCGCATTTTCGGGACTCCCGCAACTTTGAGGCTTCGTAACTTTCGGAGCAGACCTCCGATCGACTCGCCGTCTAAAGCAAAGTTGTAGGTCTCGTCGAGACCTTTCCAACGGTATGTCGCACGTCTTCTGCACCTAAGTATTTCGGGTCGATTCCCGACTTTTAGCGATCGGGAGTCAAAACCGGCGGACTCCCGGGAGTTCGACTCCCGGGCCTTCTTTTGGCCATAACTTGCGTTTCAGATGTCCAAATGAGCAATGCGAGCCCATTTTGGACATCTACACTTCAAGAGCTTTCCATTGATATAAAGAGCGCAACCAGCCATGGAGTTTTGACCCCTCAAAACGCTCTCTGAACTTTCGGGAGTCCTTTTGGGACTCCATTCTCACCAACTCCCAACGTGGGAGTTCACTTGGGAGTGTGAGGGTTCACTCCCTCACACTCTTTGCACTCCCGGGAGCATGTGATATGACTCCCGGGTCTACTTATAGGCCTGCACGCTTGCAACCCCCTTGTCTTGGTCGCGAGCCAAGGTTAGGGTTGCGACAATGAAGGTAGTTCTTTCAAGTTGGAACACCATGACAAATCAAACTTTTGGAGTGCATTCAATTGGCCAATAGATGAAGGTAGTTCTTTCAAACGGAAACACCCTGACAAATCAAACTTTTTGAATGCATTCAATTGGCCAATAGATGAAGGTATTTCTTCCAAACTTCGACATTCTGTTAGATCAAACTTTTGGAGTGCATTCAATTGGCCAATAGATGAAGGTAGTTCTTTCAAGTTGTAACACCATGACAAATCAAGTTCTTGGAGTGCATTGAATTGGCCAATAAATGAAGGTAGTTCTTTCCAGTTGAAACACATTGATAAATTAAGCTTTTGGAGTGCATTCAATTGCTCAATAAATGAAGGTAGTTCTTGCAAGTTGAAACAATTTTCTAAATTAAACCTTTGGAGTGCACTCAATTGGCCAATAGATGAAGGTAGTTCTTTCAACCTGAAACACGCCAACAAATCAAGTTCTTGGAGTGCATTCAATTGGCCAATAGATGAAGGTAGTTTTTCCAAATCGGAACACCCTCGCAAATGAAGCTTTTGGAGTGCATTCAATTGGCCAATAGATGAAGGTAGTTCTTTCAAGTTGGAACACTCACACAAATAAAGCTTTTGGAGTGCATTCAATTCACCAATAGATGAAGGTAGTTCTTTCAAGTTGGAACACCCTAACAAATGAAGCTCTTGGAGTGCATTCAATTGGCCAATAGATGAAGGTAATTCTTTCAAGTTGGAACAATATGACAAATCAAGCTCTTGTAGTGCATTCAATTGGCCAATAGATGAAGGTAGTCTTTCCAACTTGGAACAGTCCCCCAAATTAAGCTTTTGGAGTGCATTCAATTCGCCAATAGATGAAGGTAGTTCTTTCAAGTTGGAACACCATAACAAATGAAGCTCTTGGAGTGCATTCAATTGGCCGATAGATGAAGGTAGTTCTTTCAAGTTGGAACACCATGACAAATCAAACTTTTGGAGTGCATTCAATTGGTCAATAGATGAAGGTAGTTCTTTCAAATTCAAACACCATGACAAATCAAACTTTTGGAGTGCATTCAAGTGCTTAATAGATGAAGGTAGTTCTTGCAAGTTGGAACATTGTGTTAAATTAAACCTTTGGAGTGCATTCAATTGGCCAATAGATGAAGGTAGTTTTTCCAAGTTAGAACACCCTCGCAAATGAAGTTTCTGGAGTGCATTCAATTGCCCAATAGATGAAGGTAGTTCTTTCAACCCGGAACCCTCACACAAATTATGCTTTTGGAGTGCATTTGATTCGCCAATATATGAAGGTAGTTCTTTCAAGTTGGAACACCCTAACAAATGAAGTTCTTGGAGTGCATTCAATTGGCCAATAGATGAAGGTAGTTCTTTCAAATTAGAACATTCGTACAAATGAAGCTTTTGGAGTGCATTCAATTGGCCAATAGATGAAGGTAGTTTTTCCAACTTGGAACACCCTTGCAAATGAAGCTTTTGGAGTGCATTCAATTGGCCAATAGATGAAGGTAATTCTTTCAAGTTGGAACACCCTCGCAAATTAAGCTTTTGGAGTGCATTCAATTGGCCAATAGATGAAGTTAGTTCTTTCAAATTGGAACACTCTTGCAAAGAAAACTTTTGGAGTGCATTCAATTGGCCAATAGATGAAGGTAGTTTTTCCAACCTGGAACACCCTTGCAAATGAAGCTTTTGGAATGCATTCAATTGGCCAATAGATGAAGGTAGTTCTTTCAAGTTGGAACACCATGACAAATCAAGTTGTTGGAGTGTATCCAATTGCCCAGTAGATGAATGTAGTGCTTTCAAATTGGAACACTCACACAAATCAAGCTTTTGGAGTGCATTCAATTGGCCAATAGATGAAGGTAGTTTTTCCAACTTGGAACACCCTTGCAAATGAAGTTCTTGGAGTGCATTCAATTGGCCAATAGATGAAGGTAGTTTTTCCAACTTGGAACACCCTTGCAAATGAAGTTTTTGGAGTGCATTCAATTGGCCAATAGATGGAGGTAATTTTTCCAACTTGGAACACCCTTGCAAATGAAGCTCTTTGAGTGCATTCAATTGGCCAATAGATGAAGGTAATTCTTTCAAGTTGGAACACCCTTGCAAATGAAGTTCTTGGAGTGCATTCAATTGGCCAATAGATGAAGGTAGTTTTTCCAACTTGGAACATGCTTGCAAATGAAATTCTTGGAGTGCATTCAATTGGCCAATAGATGAAGGTAATTCTTTCAAGTTGGAACAATATGACAAATCAAGCTCTTCGAGTGCATTTAATTGGTCAATAGATGAAGGTAGTTCTTCCAATTCTTGGCATTGTGCCAAATCAAGCATTCGAAGTTGTGAACATGAAAACAAATTACTTGGCAATTTTTTCATCATGCATTTTTTGAAGCATACCCATTTAACATTACTCAAATTTCGTTGTTGGATAAAGTGTTTCACAATAGTTGGTGAAGCTTCTGTTAGGTCAACCAACCTAAGGTTGCGAAAACCCTTTGAGTCGATTTGGGACAACATAGGCAAATCGACACATTTTTTCAATGAAATGCCCTCTAAATGTTCCACCACCTATCACATGAAATGAAAACAAAAGGATGATCAATACAAAAGAACTATTCATCCCAATGTAAAAAAATTACTAGAAAAATATGTATTTATAAAATCAAAATTCAAAGCTAAAACATTTGGTTTTGGACATAAAAACAATTCATAGGAAATTGAAATAAAATTATAGGATTGAAATAGTAGAATGATAACCTCATCCTTTTGTAAAAAATAATTTGATTGATTTGATTTCCATACAAATCGATTCATAAATGGTAATTCCATTGCAATATTTTGACCCATGTCTCGTAATTGGTCATGTATGTACAAGATTCCACCTTCTGTTTGTTGGATTAAAAACCTACGTTGTAAATTTTGTAATCCAAATTTTGGGTGTAAATAATCTCCACTCCACGCTCGATAAATTGTACTTATTTTCAAACCACCCAAAAAACAAGCAATATCCAAAAACATATTTTCATGTTGTTTATCCAAATAGTCATAAGAAATCCGCAATTTACTCCAAAGCTCATCATTATCATTCCCCCCAGTGAAACTTTGCCCACTTTTCAATGTGCTCAATGCACCTTCCCAAATTTCCAATTCTTTGGTATTGCACAAAAAAGAACCCAATACTTTAAGACTTAAAGGGAGCCCCCCACAAGCTTTTATAATCTTCATACATATATCATTGAAATCCTTTGTTGGAACATGATTTCCATTACCCAGTGCATGGAACATAAATAATTCCCTTGCTTGCTTTTCCTCCAAAAATTTCATGGTCACTTTTCCATTTTCACTTACATGAGATTTCAAATTTTGCCAATTTCGACAATTCACAAGTATTTTGCTTTTAGAAGCTAGATTCTTGTCAACCTTATCAATGATAATTGGCAAAGATGTAAGGTTTTCCGCCTTACCAACATTATCCACCACCACTAACACTTTTTCCGATATCATACATTGCTTAATTTTGTCAAGGTCTTCTTTACTTGCATTTTCATCTTTGTATAACTTCTTCCGACACAAATCATGTAGGAGTTGTTTTATGACATCATCGATATTGTCTTTTGAATTCACGTCCTCTAAAAAACTAGATTTGTCATATTGGTTGTGAAACAAATGATAAATTTTTTTGCACAAAGTGGTCTTCCCAATCCCACCCGTTCCGACCAAACCAACAATAGATTCCTTTTGTAACAAGATGTTTATGTCTTGTGCTTTGTCGATCAACGCCACTTCGTGACATGGCAAAGGTGGAAGTAATATATGTTTCTGTCAAAATTCATAAATATAAGTCATTTATATGTTAACTTTCTTATTTTATAACCAATATATATGACATTGCATATGCGATACACATCAAATGTGCTATGACCTAATGTGTATCAAATTACATGAGCATACATGAAATCAAAAGAATTAGATTTGATGTTTTTACCTTCATACATATTCTTAAACAATTTAATAATAAAGAATAACTTGGATGATCTTTGTTTGGTGGCTTGCAAATTGTCAAGTGATTAGCATCTTCCATTTTGTAACGGTTGTTGTTTGACAACCGAGTAGCTGAGACATATGGCACTAAAATTCCCTGCATGTGCAAAAGATTAAGTTAATGGAATTCATTGATTTGTTTGGTCCTTTATGTTTTAACCTATAAGCCAAATGGTGGTGGAAACTATAGCTCAATAACTATTGATGCTTGAATAATAATGAAATATTGTGTACAAGTAATTTCCTTCAACCCTTTGGCAAGCAACTTATATAAATACATTACAAAGTTATAAACCTGCTACAAATCCTCTGCCATCCCAATGGCATACACAGGGTATGATGGGTGTCCGTCACATCACGGAAGATTCCCGCAAGCTGATCTTTACACTAGATCTCTCCAAAAAAAATCGACCCCTTTCCTCTTTACGATCTCCCTGAAATTCTCACAGTCTTCTTTCACTCCTTTTCGACGTTTCTTTCAGATGATTATTCTTCCTCATTTTCTTCTCGCCCAGAAACTTCTAGAAGGGTTTTGGCGTGACTCTTCAGACTGTAGCATACGCGTTTTACCGATTTCTTGGTCACTGAACAATCCTTACTTTCTTTTCTGGAACACATGTCTCTATTTTCCACTCATAATTGAGGATGGAATATGCAACGTCACCTTGAGACTTGTTCAACACGCTTTACTTTTTCCCTGTGGCCTCGTCCATTATTATCATCATCATGACTTTTGTTCACATCCACACACCCAACTTTCTTTTACCAAAAACACTGTAGCCGAAAAAAAGCTAAGTTATACATTTTAAAAGTGGTAAAATCAAATGCTTTTAAAGATTCTCCATATCCAAAATTCAACCAAATTCAAAAAAAAATCGTCAGATTTCCAGACATGGTTTTCAAGTAGGTAGCCAAAAATAAGAGAAAGATGTTTAGAATTTTGTAATGCCATATTTAGCTCATAGCCAAATCTGACTAAGTTTTCCTACCTATGATAGCCACTTGGGCTATATCTCAAAACTGACCCAACAAATTATGCATCCACACGTTTCCTGCTGTTGGCTGATTTCACCCAGTGCATCATTGAGGCGCTCTGCCAGAGCTCATGTTGCAGGCAATGCATGATTAATTGGGCCTTGGGCGAACCGGCCAGGGTGAATTGACCCTCACATTTAGATCACTGTAAAAACCCCCAAAACCCATTTAATCGGCTATATTAGGCCTCAAAATTTACAGAGTTGGACTTTGGCACCCTGATTTAGTGTAGGAAAATGATACTTATAAATATTTAGAATATTTATGGGCAATTTAAATGAGCTTTGTGGTTTTTTACCATGATCCCAGTGTGGGGGTCAATTTGCCTTGGTCGGGTGAACGTGGCCTACACTAGAACCATGGTGAAAATTCCAAAGTTTTTGGGGGGCAGCTTCAAAACATTATAGATACATGTAGTGTCCTTAGAGCATCTCCACCCCACACCGGCAAACACCACTTTTCGTTAAATCTTGCAGCATGATAGCAGTGCTCATACTGCGCTTCTGTATTTATGTGGATTTGCAGTGGTCATTTTAACCCCTTCAAAAGCAACTATGGATTTGGACAGTGCTTATTACAGGTCCATATGTAAAAGACATAAATGGCCTTTGAGTGTTTAAAGGGACTCTCATGATGCTTGCGGGTGGGGACAATGATCATTTAACATTATTGTATTTTCACATGAAGGAGTTGTTTACAGTTTTTGGGGTGGAGATGAACTTAGACAAAATCAGTCTCGAAATGGACAAAGACAGCTTCTAAGAGGCCTTGCTGAAGAAGGTGAGTGTACCAGTGTAGGTGCTGGTTCGGCCTGCCCAATGTCTATGATTGGAGGAGCCTGGGGGGAGAAGGAAAATTTACATGGACGGTCATAGCAAAGAGATCCCCAGTGGAAAAACAAAAGAACTTCTGTACAGAGCAGTGATTTTTTCTTGGTGAATTTTCGCATTGTGACTACAAATTTCTTCGAAGAAATTGGGAAAATTCGTTTTAATAGTGTGGATTCGAGAAAAAAACTGTTCAAAAAATGGAAAATTTTGACAAGTGTACAAATCACAAAATTGAAAAAAAGATAAATCGAAAAAAAAAAAACACTGGTACAGAGGTATATATGTGTTCACTTTAAATAAATTATGGAAAAACATGGTGTGAAACTAAGGGCGACTTTAGATGAGGGTCCAAGGTCCAGGGACCAATGTGCAAGCACTCTTATTGGTCGAGAGCTTTAAATTGGTCCCAAGGCCTGACAAGGAGGGTCCAAGATTAAAAAGTGGCAAATTGAGGCTAATATGGCACCAAAAGACAGTGCTAAAAGGAGAGCTCCTGATTTGGAGAACCAAGAATCAGGCTAGGGACTCAGGTACACTCCAACTCAAGGATTCAATTTGCTTCACATGAGTTCAAATTGGTTCCTAAGAAATTGGACCCCTGGAACGTGGGCCTAATGGTGTTTTGCTGCAAGACCCCTTTAACTCCTTATGCGGAGAACGACAGTCAGCACGATTGACATCTGGTGCAAAATGCAAACATGTTGGATCCGAGATCTGAGGCCTTAGCCTAGTGAAAGCAAGAAACTTTTTACTCATTTTTGGTTTTCTGACTTGCTTCGTGTTATTGTGCCCACAACCAAGTCTGTTGTTTGTGAAGGAATTGGGGAATGCAGTGACTATTAGTGGTCCAGATGTAAAGACATAAGTGGTCGTTGAGTGTTTAAACGGATTTTATGACGGTTTTGGGTGGGGATAGTGATGATTAAACCCTGTTCTATTATAACATAAAGGAATTGTTTACAGTCTTGCGATGGAGATGCTCTTAGACAAAATCGTAGTCTCTGAATGCATAAAGACAGCCACTAAGACGCCTTCCTCAAGACGGTGAGTGTACCAGTGTCGGTGCTGTTACGCCCTGGCCAGTGGCTATGATTGGAGCAGCCTGTGGGGGCGAAGGAAAAATTACATGGACAGTCATAACAAATAAATCTGGAGTCCAAAAACAAAAGAAATTCTGTGTAGAAAAGCGAATTTTTGGGGTGAATTTTCGCAGTGTGGCTAAATTTTTTTTGAAGAAATTCGGGAAATTCGGCTTAATAGTGTGAATTCGAGAAACAAATGCCCAATAAATGGAAAACTTTGACAAACCACAAAATTGAGAAAAAAAAAACGAGAAATGAAAAAACACTGATAATATTTGTATCTGGTACACCAGGTACAAATATTATGCTGTGACCAAACCAGCATCTATACTGGTATCAAGTTACAAAAGCTTTGTGTTTGCTTCTAATTATTAAAAAATGTGGGTGCAATTCAGTATTGCCCCTTCATTAGACCAGTGAATTCGTTAATTTTTTAAATTAATTATTTAAACTAATGAATTCATTCAAAATTTAGTAAAATCATTTAACAAAACAGCTTTTGTTGTAGCTAAAATCATCCTTTAGAGCAGCTCCACAGCTGCTCTGAGTATATGGCAATGGAACACAATATATCCCAATACAATACAAACCAGAATTAGTTTCTTTTTTTTTTCCCAACCCCACACTAAAACTGACAATGCAAATGATCGGGAACCATTTTTCTCTTAACGTTTTGGTCCCATAAAACCTGCTACAAATCCTTTGCCATCCCATTAGCATACAAAGGGTATGATGTGTGTCCCTCACATCACAGATTCCCGCAAACTAAGCGGATCTTTCCACTAGATCTCCCCCAAAAAAATCAACCCATTTCCTCTTCACGATGAAATTCCCTGGAATTCTCACACTCATCTCTCTCTCCTTTTCGACTTTCCTTGCAGATGTTTCTTCTTCTTCATTTTCTCCTCGCCCCAGAAACTTCTAGAAGGGTTTTGCCGTGACTCTTCAGACTCTCGCATACGCGCTTTACCGATTTCTTCTTGGCCACTCAACAATGGATTACTTTCTTTTGTGGAACGCACGTCTCTATTTTCTACTCATAATTGAGGATGGAATATGCAATGTCATCTTGAGACTTCTCAAACACGCTTTACTTTTTCCCTCTGGCCTCCTCCATTATCATCATCTTGACTTTTGTTCACATCCACACATCGACCTCTCTTTCACCAAAAAACTATAGCGGGAAAAAAGCTAAGAAATAAATTTTAAAAGTGCTAAAATAAAATGCTTTTTGAGACTCTCAATAGCTAAAATTCAACCAATTCCAATGAAAAAGCGTCAGATTTCCGTACGGGGTTTCCAAGAAGGTAGCCAAAAATAAAAGAAAGATGTTTAAGATATTCTAATGCCATATTTAGCTCATAGCCAAATCTGACAAAATCTTCCTACCGATGATAGCCACACTTGGGATATATCTCAAAACTCACCCAAAAAATATTGCTCCACACGTTTCCTGCTGTTGGCTGGTTTCACGCAGTGCATTATTGAAGCGTTCTGCCAGAGCTCATGTAGAGAGTCTGAAGAGTCACGGCAAAACCCTGCTAGAAGTTTCTGGGCGAGGAGAAAATGAAGAAGTAGAAACATCTGCAAAGAAAAGTGGAAATGGAGTGAGACAAGAGTGTGAGAATTCCAGGGAGTTTCATCGTGAAGAGGAAAGGGGTTGGTGTTTTGTGGGGAGATCCAGTGGAATAATCAAATAATTTCAAAACTTAAAATTTCTAATTACAATCCATATTTCATCTTTTTACACTAATCATCATGTAATTCCAGTAATTAATGTAATTATCATCATTACTCAAATTAGTATATCTATTATTTATAATTTACTATTTTCAGTAAATAATTATACTACCAACATAAAAAATTTACCCTAACTATTCATTTTTTTACAATGCTAAAAACTTATTAAAACTTATATAATATGTAATTGCACTTAATAATATTATTTATAATCTATAATTTCAATTAAATTTTACAATCCTTATGGTAATTTTACTATAATGGGAATAATTAATTTACTTATTATAATTAAAATAGTTCAATTATAGTAAATTATTGTAAAACCTATAATATTTTATTGAAAGTGAATAATTATTACTACTACATTAATTCTACAGTTTTTTAAAAATATTTTTGCACGGTAATAAAAATTTATAAAAATTATAGTAAAATTATTGTAATGAAATTATTTATTATAAAACCATTTTATTTAAATAATTTATTTATATATTTAATATTATTATCATAAATAGTTATATAATATTTAAGCTATTTATACGTTATAAATTATAACTAAATTGGGATCTAAATTTTTGTAATAATTATACTATAATTAGAGTAATGAATGTGTTTTTTTATAATTGTATTTATAACTTTAAAATTACTTATTTACACTTAAAATTTAACAGAAATACAAAATATTCACATTAATTATTCATATTTCAATAATCAAAATTAATTACTACATTTATAATAATTTAATCAAAGTTCATGACTATATGTTTGGTAGATAGTTTTTGAATTTCATCATTATGTCCATGTCTTTATTCGAATTGGCATTTTTAATTTGTAAATGTTTTTTTTCACATTAATGATTTCACCATATGTTTATGGCATTTGAATAGAATACAATATGTAGAAAATAAAATGTGATGAAAAAAATGAGCCACCCTATCTTGTAACTACCCCACATGTCATCTTTGTGGATTGTGATTTGGTTGCAATAATTTATTGACAACCTCTTTTGAACATACCTATCACCCTTGATGTATAAGAGAATACACAAATCTTTGTTCTGTTGTGTTGTTCCTTTTTGTGACACCATCTTTACTACAATTTGGTGTGCACTTGGGGTTTAAAACTAGGTTCCAAGCATGTTCAAGGAAAGGTGGGCATGAAATAGAAGCCAATATGGTACAATCACTCCCAATGGAAGCACCCAACATTTCATTTTCAAACATGTGAAACGTACTTTTGAATACATTTTGTTGTCTACATGTTTATGTTATTTATTTCCATTCATTTGTGTGTTTTGTTTCAAGATCTATGGTCTTCAAAAATCAAATTTCCATTGTCCTCTTTTAGTCCTTAATCATGATGCACATGAATCAGTCTTAATTTTCCTTTCAATGTCATCCTCAATGAATTTATTCTAGACACATGGTCAAGATCAATCAGTGCGCCTTTGTAATTTTTGTCACAAGAGGTGTCAAACCACTAGCCTTTTTAGGAACCAAGGTGTGGTTTCAAGAATTTAGAATCCTTAATAAGTCTTAGTACAATAGCTTATAATTTTCCAAAATATAGGGAGTTTTGGAAGGAAATGAATTAAATCCTTTTGAATTGAAAATATGAGTTCTTGATTTTGTAGGAACATTTATTATTTAATAGTTCTTATAAATTTGGATCCATTGATTTAGGATGCTCAATTCTTTATTAAGACATGCAATCTTATGTTAGAAATTGGCTCCTTGGGTTACACTTAACTCCACTTTTGTTTTTATGAAACCCAATTTTGCATATTGAGCTTAATTAAGTCTTATATTTAATTTTTCAATCTTACATCAAGAATGTGGATCCTAAAATAACAATATTATGTCCTATATTGAGGAAAATTCATTCCATTTTTCTATCATTGTATTGGTAAGCAAAATAAAAAACATCACTAGAAATACAATAAAAAAATTGGCATTAAAGATGTTTCACCATTTGTCTCCAAGGTTCAACAAGATTTGACCAACAACTTGCCAAAACTAAGCACAACAATTCATGGCAAAAAAGAAAATGGTAGGGTAATGTTTAATGAATTTTTACCACATTCATCAATAGGTGAAGCATTCATTCCAATTGGCATAAACAAATAAACCATGACAAGCTCTCCAATGTCACATGTGAATATGCTTCAACAAATTAGCGATAATTTTTTGAACACTCGTAGATGGAGCAATTAACACACCCATTTCAACTATTGAATCATATGATCATTTACCAAATCAAACCTAATTTATTGGCCCAAATTCCCCAACAATGCATATATTGGCTATATTTCATCTAAAATTTGGTGTATGATGTGTATGTGGAGTTTCTATAATAAAAGGTTTAACCCTAAAAAATGAAGATGTCAATATATGTTATGTAGGTGATGGTCATTGTTCCTTTTTAAGAATTTTTGTTTGTAATAAAATATATATATCATTCATAAGAAGATTTTGCCAAATTTGGCTAGAAACCAAATATGAAGTACAAATCTTCAATCATTTAAAAAAAAACTAAAAACTAAAAATCCAATATTAGAATGGTGATTTTTATTAAGTTTTTTCTTCATTTATGGTCTTTGAAAACCTTCAATATTTATCTATGAAAAAAAGGTAGTTTATTTGATTTGTTTGTCACATTAAAATCTCCCAAACGATGGTGCATCTTGTCATGCTCTTAGTGTTGTTGGAAAATTTTCAATGAATAAAGGTGTATCAAGTTGGTTTCATAATGTTTCAACCTATAGTGAAAAAGTTATTGAAAAACATTGTTTTCATTGAAAATTCATTTAAATAAAAAAATTGTAATGGAATTTGGGCACACTCTTTGTATTGTTAAAAAACTTTTGATGCATAGGATTTAATGAAGGTGTTTGGATTTGTAGAAATCTAATAGCATTTCCAAAAAATATTGAATTTTGAATAGTTTTCCTAGTTTAAAATTCAAGTGAATCACCAAAAAGATGGCTTTGGAAGGAAGAAATGGATAATCAATACACATACAAACCAATGACATAGGTTACACGAGTACATTTGAATTAGAATCTTTCAACAACAATCATTGTGGAAAAAGCAATGACAAAACTTCTCACAAAATCTACGTATGAAAAATGAGACTTACCTTCATCACTAACTTCATGCATCACGATTTGGCAATAATAGTTGTGAAATTTTCTTTTCATAGGTTTGAATGCAATAGACACAGATGTCATTTATCTATTTGTATTGTTCGAACATCAATGTCATGTGCATTGTTTAAACATGGATGTTGTATGTCTATCCATATTG
Source organism: Sphagnum contortum (assembly GCA_963920785.1). Classification (NCBI taxonomy): domain Eukaryota; kingdom Viridiplantae; phylum Streptophyta; class Sphagnopsida; order Sphagnales; family Sphagnaceae; genus Sphagnum; species Sphagnum contortum. The sequence goes on from OY987281.1 coordinate 1,547,356, forward strand.
TTTACAGACAAAAGTCGTGCACATAACTTTTGTTTTTATACAATGCATGACGTTCATGTTTAAACAATACGAACCCATGGAATAACAAATTTCGCATGGATTTGGAACAAACCCATGAAGCATATAAATTTGTGATATTAGGAAGGGGAATGGAACCTTGCCTAATTTAATAATAACATATTTATATATTATTATAGGTGAAGGTTCATCTAGGTCAAGCATTCTTCTAGGTGTTCCTTCCCTCTCTTTATCTAATATGCTTATCACAATTTGGGGGCAAGGTTCAAGTATTTGATTTCTTTTCGTTCCCCTTGTGATTTGCCCTTTTTGGAGTATTCTTAGTTTGCCAAGACTTGTGTTCTTCCATCTTGTACCTTTTGAAGAAGACAAAAAAGAAAGAAAAAGATTGAATAAACTTGAAAAATGAAAGCATAAGTTTGAAGAAAAATTCACCCTTCAAACTAAAAATGGATTCTTTTTCTTGGCTAGTTCTTCCACACCTTTGTGTGCTTCCTCATGAATGCCCACATGTAGATTTTCTCTATAGCAAGGAAAGCCTTTTAAAACCCTAATGGAACTCCTCCATTGGTAAGGGATTGTGGGTTTTTAATGTTATTTTAAAATTTAAAATTAAAAATTTATTAAAATTTAATTTATTACATAACCACATTGGCAATCATCCATATGAGGATTCAACCACAACTAGCCCTACAAGATAAATAAGAGGTTTTTTCTTTTCAAAGTCCCACTACTTTTTAACTACTTGTAGCAAGAAGAAATTTCAATGTGGCAAATTTAAATTTAGTTCCTTACTTTTCTAGTGATTTTTAGAAATCTCTACTCATTTTTAGATTTCCCTAAGCTAGGTTCACTTGTAAAATATCCAATGCTAATCCTAAATTTTACTATATAAATGTAATTTTTTAATATTTAATATTTAAATTGTAATTAACCTCCCATTTTTGTGATTGGTTTTTTAAATTTAATTATTATAACCCTAAACCCTAAGATTATGTATTCATTGAACTTTCTTGGTACTTAATTGATATTGGAAAACTTTTATTAGATATGTTGTTTGAATTAATTATATATTGTTGGGGGACCAACATATGTTTTAATTGTATTCTTAAGTAGTCATGAAGTCATAATTTTAGTCTTGTAATCATGTAAGTGACTAAAAATTGTTATACTTTTTGTTCATGGTCATATAATCGTATTCATGACTAACCTTGTCCATGCCCAAAGCAAAAATGATTGTACACATGACGTAGTTGTTTAATGTTCTAATCATGAAAGTCACAATTTGGCGTAGTGTTATTTTTACAATTGTTTTTAAGCAAGTTAGTTGGTACTTGCCAAGCCCCAAAAAAGTGATATTAACACACATTTATAAAACAATTCATATATATATATATGAAGTAATTTGATTAAAAATTCATTTGAATTGTCACTACATTTTAATACATTTGAACAACAATGACTTCTTGAAAAAATTATATTTTAAAAAATGATTTGTAAATAAACCTTTTTTAAATCAACATTGAATTTTTTGGGGATTTTTAAAATTAATAATAGAAAAATAAATATTAAATCTCCTTACCTTTAAACATATATTGAATCAATAAATCTTGTGTCATATTAACTTATAAGTATATTATATTATATTATTAAAATAAATAAATAAATAAAATACTAAAATTTATATAAAATATTAACATTATGTAGATTTCATTATTACTAATTTATACACATATGTGTTTTGTAATATCATAATTTTATTGATTTTTCTTATGAATATATAATTTCATCATTTAAAAAAAAGGTCTTTTCACTATTGAATGTGATTTAATGTAGATTATAGGATTTTTTCAAGTTGTATGGACTAATTTTTTTCTAAATTAATTAATGAATAAGTTTATTAAATAAGTTTCAACCTAAACCTAAAACTTGACCCTTTTTGCATTTTCATCTTCCATTTCCTTTGCACATGTAGTGGGGTGGAAGATGGAACAATTATCCATAAGAAAATTATTTGGCAAAATATCATAAAACTTTTCGTAAATATTATAAGGATCAAATTCTATATTTTTGGCCACCCGTTATATGATCGCTCAAGCCAAACAACTCCATTTTGATGAATGCAAATTTCTTTTCAACTCCATTGGGGTGAAAGCACATTAGACAATCCATTTTTTGGTGTCACGTTGCAATTTTCACAAGGAGGGTGTCAAGTTCTAGGGCCTATACAACTTTGAAGTTATGATGAAATGTTGGGAAGAACCCATTTTTTAGGAGTAGGGTACAAGTCGAAAACATTGTAAAATAAAATGACAAATAATGATATTATGAACTCAAAGTGGACTTTTTAAATTAGGCCAATTGTGTTGTCACAATCCATAATTTGTGTTATGGATTCAAAAAAGCATCATGAACTATACCAATAAATGCATATTTTTTTTGTTGGTGGACTGGTATCATGAATGTAGATTTAGAATGAATTAATTCATCAAAAAATCGATATTTGAAAATTGTATGAAAAATATGAGCTAATTGTTGAATTTAGTCCTTGAAATCCACACATTGATGAATTTTAAGTTACATTTCAAAATATAAATAGGAGGTAGTATTTTCAAAGGATGCCTTTCTTGAAATCCACAATTTGTTTGCTTTAAGGGGCTATGTTTATGATTTTGAAATAATGACTCCAATTTTACATTATGAAAAAGTTTAATTATAAACATTACACCATTTTTGGTTCAATGTAGTGCGCCTTTTCACCTTTTGGACATAATTAAAAGGACTATATATCATTATTCAATGTCAAAAAGTTCAAGAAAGATATTCATCAGAATAAATCTTTGAACAAGAGTCCCAATGAATTTTGTTGGGGTGAATTTTCACAATGTGGTCCCCATGTGGTTTGAAATAAAATTGGAACAAGTTAAATAATTTCATTTTAAAGATGTAAATTCAAGAAAAAATGAAGTGAAGTCTACAACATATTTATATTAAGTAAATATCATCAAAATGTTAGGTGAAAAACAATAACAAAAAAACAGAAACATATATTAATTAAATATATTATCAAATGTTAAATGAAATACATGAACAACAAGAAATATTTATCTTAATTAAATATCATCAAAATGCTAGATGAAAAACATGAATAGCAAGATAGATCTATATTGGTAAATCTTCCATCCATTCGGGGGTGATTTTCTCTTTTGTCTTTTGCCCAAAATTGGACCTCATATCATTTTGTTTGTGTAATTCTCTGCAAAGTTAGTCCCTCTCAACTTTCGACAATAGTTATCTTTTGTCAATAATGGACATAGATTGAACGATCTTGTGGTTTATGGCCTTTTGCCCCTTTAATGGCTACCGTCTTCATTTCAAGTTTTCATCACGAAATAAAAGCCTATATGTATAATCATATTGAGTCCAATTCAAGGTAGGTTATTGCAAAAACTGGCCCATGTGCATACCCAACAATTATTAATCCATATGTACTTAAAAAATACTAATATCCTAATGTAGTAGCATTGTTTGGTCCAAAATTCTATAATTTTTTTTTGATACTCTATGTGTAAATCAAATTTCAAAGTTTTGCAATAATTGCCTTGTTTAGTAATGAAAGAAAATTAATATCCTAACAATGATGGTTAACATTTGGTAAATTGAGCATAACTTACAACAACTTTTTTTTGGTTTGATTTGGGATTTGATCATGGTTACACTTGTTCATTAATGAAAGACATTCAAACAATGAGATGGATTTATGTTAAACAAGTGCCGTGCTAGTGGTCTATTGTTTGGCATTCCATGAACAATGACAACATTTAGTGGCATCTAGATGTGTCTACTTCCATGTTCCCCATATATGCTATAATGTATTTGCAACTTTATTTGTTATGGGCTAGGGTTTGATAAAGTTTAGGTTTTGGGGCTTTAGGAAATGTGTTTGTTCAAAGATTGGTGCCGACTAGATGTTATTGTGCCCCACACCTCTATATTTTACATTTATGTAGTTACAACTTTCAAAGTTATGGGCTAGAGGGCAAGACTTGACTAGGGTTCAAGGTTTGGAGCTTTATGAAATGGGTTTGTTCCATAATTACTACCAACTAATGTTATTGCTCCTCATGTTCCCCACCAATTCTTTTATGTATGTACAACTTCTTTTTGTTATGGGTTAAGGCTTGATAGGGTTTAGGGTTTTAAGGCTTTATGAAATATGCTAGTTCAAGAATTTGTACCAACTAAATGACGTTGATCTCCTTCCATTCCCACGTTTGGTTTTATGCACTTAAATCTTTCTTTGTTATGGAGTAGGTGATAGAACTTAAGGTTTAGGGTTTGGGGTTTTATGAAATGGGCATGTTCAAAAAGTGTTATGTTCATTTGATGGGTTAGTAACATACACTTTCTCACCTTTTGCACTCTTTTTGTGTGTGCAAAGTATCCACAATTTATCACCTTTTCAATGTACAATTCCATTCATACAAAGGGCATGTGCCACGGGGAGGGGGCATGTGTTTTCTTCCAATCCATTTGTAGTGTCGCTACCTTACCCAAACCCTTGTGTGAAATTAACAAAATACACGACTTAAAGTAAGTATTTACATGGTTTACAAAAATAAACTATTGCCTATGGATGAAGAAGGTTATAATACATCTAATCAAAATTGAATAATTATGGATTGTTTGAAAAGCTTTGACATGAGTTAGATTTAGTAAAATAACATTATATATGTGATATGGTGTGCTTTGAATGTATCGATCAATTCTGCCATCCCCCAAGTTTTTTTTTCCTAATTTATGTGCTCATCTTTGATTGCTTCATCATTAAAAAAAAAATTTGAAGCCCTAGATGATACCAAAATAGATTAATTGTTGTCTATTCTTATACATCAAGTGTATTTATAATATATTGCAATAGTAGAACATAAGGCAAATAGTATATGGGATACAATAAGGTGCTATTGGGAGCTTGTTGGGAATCCATTGGAATTTGGGGAACATGTTAGAAAATCAAACACTTGAAAATAGTCAACAAAGCAACATCAATTAAAATTTTTACTCCAGTACAACTCAAAAGTGGATGCCTTGATTAAACAAATTTAAGTTTTCTATTAATTTGAAGAGGAGTTAAAACATGCTAAAACGAGCCAAAAAAGATGTCGAATAGTCTTTGAAATTTCAAACTTTTGTAGATATATTTTTTAAAGAACATTTTAAAGTTATGGTAATCATTCCAAGTTGTGCTAAATGATTAATATGAGTGTTGAAGAATTCAAATTAAAAATTCATTTAATTTAGTTTTTGAGTTTTGGTTCTAATAAAAGACTTTCCAACTTGAACAATAGTTGCATCAAATTTGTCAAACATGCATGGGATCCTTAAAATGTCCACTAGTTTTTTGGTCAATTTGTGCAAATTGTGCCCTTGAAAGTTTATGATCAATGATTTGTAACTTGGAAATCTACAAATTTACAAAGTTGCAAAGTTCTTCTTGCAATTTGAGATTTACAATTTTGTAATTTGTAAATTTTAATGTGCACAAATTACCAAGTTACAAAATTATTTTTATGTAGATTTTCATATCTAATTTTTAAAAATAAATATATTATGAATTAATTAATTAATTACATAACTATGTAACTAAGAAACATTGATGATTTATTACTACAAGTAGTTAGTTAGTAACTTATCTACTTAATTATATAATTTACAGAAGTAAAAACAAGTATAAAACACATGGAATAAAATTTATAGTTATAAGTAGTTTGCAACTAAAATGTTTATCCCATATGTTTTGTCTTTCATTTTGAAAACAATATAAATAAGATGTTTTGTCTCACATTTTCATATTAAATACATGGGCATATGGGATTAGCTAATAAAAAAGATTTAACCCAAAATAAATAAAAATATTTATGTACCTATGCTTAATTACCTACCTAAGTAGGTGTTTAACCTAACCCTAACATAACTTTAACATAAACTGAACCTAAACCTAATTTAACCCAAACCTAACCCTGACTGAAACCCAACCTAGACCTAGTCTAACCTTAACCCTAGAATTGACTTTGATTTTGACATTAACATTGAATTTATTACCACATAAGATTTTTAATTGACTTCATTGCCTAACATGTGGGGCATTTAGATTAATCAAATTATAATAATTTTTTAAATATTAAAATTGGAATATAATGAGGAAATAGGCCTTGCATGACACGTGTTGCCTTATATTTAAAACAGACGCATGCTATGTGTAGGTTGGATATCAATCCATGTATATTATTAAAAAACAAATTGGGTATCCAATGGCCATGAATTATCCGATGTAGTAACATCCATGATTGTAATTTATGACTATGCATATTTACGATTGTGGACTAAACCTGCACCCACATTAATACATGCACCTTCTTGAATGAGCCCTTCCTTTCCCTAATAATAACTCCAAGACGCATCAAAAAAATGTTAAATTTGAACTCAGACACCCACCCTGGATTACAAGGCCTGCATTACAATAGGACTCAGCGCTGAAAAAACTTGGGGCTCAATTTTGAGCATTTTTGGCTTTTTGTCGAGCCCCAACTTACTCATAAATGCTACAACATTGGCCACAAGGGTTGCAAATTGGCACCCTGACATCAATCACAGGGGCAAACATCCTGGTTGATAACAAGGGATGTATCAAGCTTGCAGACTTTGGTGCATCCAAAAAGGTGGTTCAACTTGCAACCATTTCTGAAGCCAAGTCCATGAAAGGCACCCCTTACTGGATGGCTCCGGAGGTCATTCGTTAGACGGGTCATATCTGGCATCTAACAGTGTTGGCTGCACTGTGATTGAAATGGCGACTGGTAAACGTCCCCGGAGCCAGCAGTTCCAAGAGGTAGCTGCCTTGTTCCACATTCGAACTACAAAGTCACACCCTCCCATCCCTGAGCATCTTTCTCATCAAGGCAAGGATTTTCTCCTCACGTGCCTCCAGAGGGAACCCACACTGAGGCCTAATGCAACTGAGCTTCTGAAGCATCCCTTTGTTCTCACCTGTGAGAATCAAGGAGGATTAGATGATTCTGAGGACATACAACAACAAGCCGCAGCTGATGGTCATTTGCAGCAGCAGCAACAGCAGGCAAATAGGGGACACACAGAATTGCGATCTGTGAAAGGTACATGGAGACAGCTTGGCCAGGACAGCTGGAAGCCAACTGGGGTGCTTGGGAAGGGTTCATCCTTTTCTTTCAAAGGCTCCCTATACTCGGTGAAGAATTCTGAAAACATCAACTGGGCTTCCAGAAGGGTTGGGAATTCAGACATGGACGACCTTAATTGTTCTGTGAGGTTGGACTCTGTAAGGTTGGATTCTATATATCCAACATGATACGTGGAATGAAAGCTATAACCCGGTGTCAGAGCCCTCAATTGTGGATGGCAACAACTGGAAGGCTTCATCTGACAGCGAATGGAGGGTTCTCTGTAGGAGGATAATCAATAATAGTTAATCAAATTTGGGAGCATGCTGGGGCTGTGCGTTTGTTGTTTGGCAATAGCAGGGCTCAAAGGGACAGTAAAGCTCTCTGGAGGCCCAGTTGATGCAGGAATTTCTGAGCTCCTCATTGAGGTCTCAGAAAGTTCCTCAGAGAGTGGTTGTCTGGAGCCTTTTTGAGCTCCAAAAGCCTTCTCATCTTTGAGTGAAGCCTCTTTTCTAGTCCTTTCAAGATTCAATGATTTTTCTTACAATTTGTTGCATTTTATGTCAATTGCAAATTGCCCCACATCTTGCACAACTACAAGTTCACCCACTACTAGAGATAATGATGCTAGTGGATTTAGTATGGTAGCTAGCTGATAAATGAAATTGGATAGATTGAATTATTGGATAGTTTTTTTTCATGAACATTTTTTTGGTTAAAAATGAAATATTTTGCAACCTATTAATTATTAAATATGTCTATATTGGTTTCAATATATCACATCTTGCGTGTTAATCATAATTGAATAAACATGAGTTTGTAGAATTGTGCAAATTCTATGCAATTTAAGATGAATGAAAAATGATCACAATTTCAAATCAACATTAAAGCATGTTCATTACTTGAGAGTTCATTTTCTTGTATTACAAACCTATAAACTTTGATTTATGCATTATGTACATTTGATACTTCATTTTCATGTGGGAAAGGACTCTTGAAATTTTAATATTATGAAACATATTTTGAAGTTTTTAAAAAATATGAATTTCACATTTAAAAAAATCATTAATGCTTTACAAGTGACATGTCTTTATTGTTTTAAAAAAATTATCAAAAATAAATAAATTTATAAGATAAGAAATTAAAACGTTTTTTGCAAAATTATCCTTATTTAACACACTAATGCACTTATTGTTTGATTTCAAAAGTCCTAAATTAAAATCAAAACCTAAAATTGAATTAAATGAATCTTTAGTATGACTATTTTAACATCCATTTGAGTCATTTAACAAAAAAATTCATTAATACCATGATTTTAAAATGACAGAACATAAATTAATCTATGAAAGTGTTTGATTGAAGGCATTATAAAAATTGGGCTTACACTAAATTACCTCCTCCCATGGGCCCTTTAATTTGATAATGCTTTCAATCAAGGGCTTCACCTTACATGTAAGTACTTACATATCCAACCTAGGTGTATTCAAATCTTGGTAGGTATTTAAAGAAGAAAACATTTTTAAAAAAATCTATTTCATGTTTTAAATAGGATACTCATATAATATTAAAATTTTCATTGGTTTTTGTATACAATTATAAAATATTTAAAAACTTTTTCAAATCTTTAAGTTGATTTTATATCATAAATATTTGATTACAAATTTCATCTATAACCCACCACTTTTTATGATCAAGGATTAAACCTCATAAAAAGAATTACATTTCTAATCAATTTTCCAAAATTTCCAATGATATTTCCTTTTTGTGACAACCTTGCATTTTTTTTCATGGTCTCATTTAATGCAAAAGAATTGATTCTCAATTTTTTTTAAAAATTCAATGTTACAATAAAAAAATAGATGATTTGAATACAAGTGCATATCATAACTAAAACATTATGTGATATAAGAAAATGAAGAAAATGACATAATCTATGAAACTTTAATGTTTTAAACTTACATTCAAATTGTTGGATTATGTGAGAAGAATAGGAAGATTTGTCTTATTAAACTATATTAATTAAAATAAATAATTCTAAAACAACAAATCATGTGAAACTAATATGAAATAATCAAGACAAGGGCAATTCAAACATGGTTTTTGATGATAGTGAAAGTTGGGATGACCACACTATTATGACATGGGATTATGAAGGAGGAGATGTTATATATTTGTCAAACAAGGAAAAAAAAAAAGAATATCACAAGAGGGAACATATTTGTTGACCTTTTGTTGCATCAAAGAATCATCGGTTAAGTTTTCTTATTTTCACAAAAAAAATCTTTTCATCACCATTTTCAGCCTTCATCCTCGATGGACCAACTTTGTGATCCACTTGATATAACATCTACCAACAATCATATAACTCGAATTTAATGAAAAAATTCAAGTAACATTGTGGGCAGGTGTGAATGTTTTTGGCCCCTAAAGGCTTTATGACAACCATTCAATAATGCACTACGTAACGTACTCAACTCACAATGGGAATAGTTCATTGCAAGTCATGGTTACAACGGTTGCCCATAGTTATCTTCTTATCGGTAAGATGTCCGATGAAAGTCCCTTGTAAGTATCATTAGACATCCTAACAAGATCTTGTTAGATTTTTTTTTTCCCAAACTTTGAATTCATTGCCATGACTAAGTAATTCAAATTTCAAATGTAATAGTTCCAATAAATCATCCCCACACCCAAGAGATTCTCACACAAACTCCAGTTTCTGTCACACTTTAGGATATCATTGCCAATCTTCGTGTAGGGGCAATGACAAAGAAATTGTTGGGAGCTCAAAAACGGTTTGTATGGATTGTATGCAACAGGGAGCTCAAATTTGAAAGGGATTGAAATGCTTGAAATCAAGGCCAATTCTAACAAGTACTAGGGTTGTTTTCCTTTCCTTCCTTCTTTCTTACGTTTTCTTGCATATAAAGTGTTTGCAAAGGCTTACATTCAAGCTCTTCCTACTACACTTGTTCAAAACACACATTCTTCTTGCAAGCAATTTTTTTTTCTCCCAAGCAAAGTTTCTTTCTCTCAAGCAAAGCACACTAGTGGCCATACTAATCATATCAATGGGAATCATAATCGAAAACTAGTTGCAAATGTATTCCATAATGTGTTGGTGGAGGTGTGGACATGTGGCACAATTGCATGTATGTACATTGTACACTAGTTGCAACATAGTTGTTGCTTTAATGACACATTTATAATAATTGTAAAGTAGTTGTCACATGCAACTACAATGCAAATCCTAAAATAATCAAACATAGTTGATTACATATGTATGTACGATGTGTATAAATTAACGTATAGAAGATTCATTTTCAACTCACTTACAACTCAAATATAACTAACTGATTTTCTAACGTGTCAATTATTTATTAATACACTATATTTCGAAGAAAATAATTTACCAAGAAATAGGCTAAAACTAGATATTACAAACACACATTGGTATTAAGGAACTTAAATACAATTTGTGATGCTTGCTTGATCTTACATAGTCCATTGACCAACTAACATTGAGAAGACATTATCAGGCCATTCTCCCCAACCTGCTTCAAGGAGAGCCCAATATATTGCAATTGTTTCGTGAAAATCATTAATAGAGTTACTCAATCAATCATACTTCTTCAACATATATGGAACTAAGCTAAACAATCCGAGTGGATGCTTGAAGGGAAGAGGTAATGTTGTCTCCCATGAAAGGTTAACATGTTCATGAGCCTCTGCCTCCACATGTTTCAAATACTGACTACGTGCATTTTCAAACTCCTCACCACTCCTGCGAATTAGGGACTTTTTTTTCATGAGAATCCTTTGTGTGTGGCAAAATCATATTATTCAGCTCATAAAAATTTCAAAAAATTCTCCCAAAAACAAACACTGCATAAGAATGGAGTGTCAATGAACTAGGAAAATTTGAAAAAAACTGGCTTACTAGTCCTTACTGACCTGAGAATAGGGCAACTCTTCAAAGGTAGAAATGTCTATGACTCAGATTTACAATGCACTCAATCAAGACCCATCCATGGAGCATCATCTAGGCATACCCCAAAACCTTCTCCTTCAAATTAACAGAGTGCTACAGTAGGCGATAAAGGAGTAGTCAAATCTCAAATAGTTAGATATACAGGCTACCCTGCGTGCGTGCGTGCTCCAGAACTGGATTTCCATAGAGATTTAATGCACACAAGCATCAAACTTAGATCATTGGAATCTAGACAAACTTCACCAAGTTAGAAACCACACTCATCCTTGCCATACCCCTTGTGCCAAAGTCTGGTCAACAAAAATGAACTATCACTGCTTTAGATGAAACAGTGTGGCCCCTAGCTCAGAAAGTGGAAAGAAACTTGGTGAGGTCAGAAAACACTCCATCATGTGTTGGTTATGATTCCAAATAGATATAACAATATCACATCAAAGGAAGTGGTCCGATGATTCCTAGCTAAAAAAATTGCTTGCTTCTAACAAAAGTCAGAAGCATTTCGGGATTTGCTACTGGCTGCCTTTGGATGCCTGTTCGCCTGTTTGCAAATCAGTTGTGGTTCCTTTCGTTCCAGAGGTTGGCTCAGCAATTGGCTGGCCAACACCAGACCCTGCATCTGAAGCTTGGGGCACTTCCTGTGCAAGTCCTAGAAGCACAAGTGATGACCTGATAAAAACATAAGTGAGTCTTCATTCTCAATCCAAAACTGCAACAAGTAAGCATCTGAGAAAGACACTAGATGCCAGCATGTGGTGGGTCAGTACTGAGAAACACATCAAAGTCTGTTCAAACACATGACCTCTCAAACCAGCACATCACTTTGTTCATTGCTTGTGCATAAAGTGGAATATGATGTTTTCTGCAGACCTCTGCAATGCTACCTGCCACACAAACATTGCTTCAGGGTATAGGGAAAGATGAGTAACCTGGGTACAGTGGGCCGGACTGCAGGTTGGTTAGCATGAGTGGCAAGAAGTCCTTGCAATGTGGGGTATTCCTTTAGTGCATCTTCCAGCTGCGCAGTTGGTAGCTGCAACACTCAAAATCTTTGTCAGTGTTCAAGAATCCTTACCTAAGAACAACCATTACCCCTCTTCCATTTCTCAAGTTGTCTTCTGACCTGTCAGCTGGCATATACCCATTAATAACTTTTCCCTCTTCCTTCTCCTTTATCCAATCTCCTGGTCATGAGAACCAGCTGTAAGAGCTATAAATTCCAATTCATCATTAGCATCAGAATGTCATGCACGTTCTCACCCTCTTAGTTGGTTCATATGACAATCTGTGCAGAACAATACAGTCTCTATTCATCTATCCACCTTTTAGTGAGTGTATTAATGTTTAACTGATTCTGTCTCACTGAAATCTGCACAAGTAAATCTGAAAACCAAATGTTTCACCCTTGCCACAATTGCCCACCTAAGCTTACATCAGTAATCCTCCCTGTATCAAAAAAACTCAGTGCATAACATGTAACAATTGCAGGGTCACCTCAACAACACATTGAAAACATGCCAATATCTTAGAACCAGGATGCTCAAATGTCAATGCACCTGCAATAAGACATGGAAAGAGTGGGGAACTGTTTGGTGTGCACACTTCAGAAAACCCATCCACAGCTTTGGTAGTTTCCAAATCTGCACATGCACAAGCAGGTACAGAAACAGAAATGGCTTCCCATACATCAGAAACTATTGTAGTCAGCTAACTTCAAACGACAAAACCTCCACCAGGTCCAAACAAAACATTTCTGAACTCTACTCCTAACCAGGTCCTGCCATAGACTCAGCATGCACACCCTTCATGGGTAAGAACTTTCTGATAAGAACAGCTCCAAGAAAAACAAGCAGTGTTCAACCACTTATTGAAGCTACCAAATGAAATAGAGAGGATACAGTGCAACCTCATTCCATACCTGTTTGTTCACAAGACGAGAGAGAATCTCCATTACAAAGCTCACCTGCATCAAAAGAAGAGAAATCCTCTAAGATTCACCATTCCCTATATACTGAAATGGACCATACATAATATATTTCTTGCTGTGCCCAAAAACCCACATCTGGTCTGGCCACTCTTTGGAACAGGAACTTCCTGAAAATTCTCTCATAAGGACCCAGTTCAAATTGTGATGCTTGTAACTACAGCAAACAAACCCTATATAGAGCAATGAACACAGCTGCTGTAGATATTCTGGCCAGATTTTTCTGTCATCAGGAAAAGGGAGAGGAAAGGACCAATGTAGGAAATGCGCCAACAGCTTGGATAACCGTTCGCATAAAGAGAAGAGGAAGAGGGGTCTGTTCTACCTGTGTGCCACATCAGATCACAAAAAACCCAGATCGTCACTCCAAATGTATCTTCATTAGTGATTCCATTCTTATGATTTAAGCCAACCTGAATGGAACTGAGAGATGACCCAACAAAAAGGTTAAAGATATTTCAGGTTCAACAACATAAAAAACAGATCAGCGAGCATCAAAAAGAGGAAACCAACCCCAAACAAAGCATGAAAAAGTAAAACTGAGTGGGAAAAATCCCAACAAGCACAGAGGAAAAAATGAGAGAACCAACATGGAGAACTTTCAGAGCAAGAATACAGTGGACCTTCTTCATGTCTTTCTCTATCAAAGACAAGAAGAACACTGCCAACTTTGCCACTCAAATGCACATTCAATGCCACCACTTCACAGACTTAACATACGAGCAGTCAAATCGAGGATGAATCAAGACAGTTCAGGCACTGGCCTAGACAAGCACACAATGAGTCAGAATGTGTCAGATTTTTCATGTAGCACAGGAATAGCAGAGTGCAAAAAGTCAAGATACCCATTAACGCAAAACTTGATGCAGAACAGAGACTCTTTTGACTACCCAGACATTAGACACACGTGCATGACCTTACCAGTTGATTCAAAACCTTTGCCAAAACCTGCTGTGTGAACACAGTTCGCTGCTGAAGACAAGCTGAGCATGCATCCATCACCTGTTCACCCATCCCCAACCAAGTCTCGATAATCTTCACATCTGTTCTAGAATATGATATAGCTTTCTGAAAACAGTATGGAAACCAACATAAGCAATCAAGGAGAAAATGAGTATTTATAAAACTGACCTTCTTCAGTGAAACGGAGTCACGGTGAGGGTCAATCCCATGCAGAGCAATTAAAACTTCAGCTGGTGTTAAAGCGGGACCAGTATGTGCCGAGCCCTTCACACATTGAACCCATCCCACATCACATTTTTGATATCATCTCTGTTGGTCTCTACATAAAACACATATGGTCGTGCCATGTTGACTTGCAGGGGACCTTATGCCAAGAAAAGACAAATACTAAAGTAACTCATAGTCACCAAGGAATTCACATAGTCTCCATTTACTCACTGCTATAAGAAGGTTGTGCAAAAGTTATAGCTCACAAATTACATATCAAAATGGGCATTTGACAAATCTATGAGATTGCAGAGAAATTTCCACAATGACATGTTGGATGTACCATTCTGTCAGTACTGGGAAAAGAAGATGGAACATGGCAAGAACCAGTGTGGGCTTAAATGGTCCATTAATTGTATATGCTCAATAACAAATTCATGTCCTTTCATCTAAATGCTTCAATTGATTTTCAGATCACATGAATGGAAGCAACATCTCAAACAAGCCTCTACTATTTCCTCACAATGCAGAGAGAGCATTGCATGTCATGGGTGCTCTTACACCATGATGAAAAGGTTCTAAATACCTGTAAAATACGGGCAAGGGCTGCCTGGAATTTATCAGGAGGAAGATCCACCAACCGTGGAAAAACTGGCAACACCTGCACAAACCACACCCTTGCATTGTGAAGTCCAAAGACAGATGAATTGAAAGATGCATGTCCAACAAATAAAACAACTCTACATTGCCTTGATTGAGGAGCTGGGATCAGAAGTGCAACCTCATCTTTTGACAATGACGAAAGAACAGGTATAAGAAAGCCAGCATCCTGTCAGGCACCATCAACAGATAAAGGACCCCAGTTAACTGAAACAAGTTCAAATGCATTGTCCCTTGCCTCAGGGATTATAACCAAGCTACATCAAACTGGAGCCTTACATCTGCCACTGCAAACACTACTTTCTTGGGAAAACATGATGGCTGAAGTGAGAGCAGATCCATCCAGTTGTTTTATAGGCATCAAATATCCACAGTGCACTGTAAGTAGTGGTTGAAAAACCTGGAGTTTAGTTTCATAGAGCTTCTTCACTGTGGTGATCAGTTCTGCTGAGGGTTCAGTTCCCTCTGTCAAACTATGGAGGACCTGCAAACATTCATTTGCAAATTTTGGTCAACATATCTATTGCTAGAACACACAATCCTGCCCTGCACCTATAATACCAAATAACAATAGTTTACATGATGCAGTTTCTGTTGGAGCATAGTAGTGACTTAAATCTGTGGAAGAAATACAAGAAAATTGAAAGATAAACTTCCGGAAAATATGATGCTGAGAAAACACACTGTCAGAAAAATATCCATACTCCTTTCATACCTCAGCAACCTGCATACTTTAAGAATTAGGAGAAAGGATATAGAAGCCTACCAGCAAGAGAAGATTCTCACTGCCAACTGGCGGATCAGCAATAAGCTGCAGGAGCTCTGGTGATGATGAGCCAATTGTGCGGAAGAGAATAGGAATGTGTCGATGAACTGCCTGTTGCAACAACAGTTATCCAAATTTCAGCACAGCAAGTAAGAGGGTAAAACACCAAGAAATAAGCTTTTGCCCCCTGAGAACCCTATGGATGCACAAACTATAACGAAGATTTACCATCTATAAAACCAAGAATGCAGAGATCAAAACAGAAGTTCAAGGCACCTGAAAAGAACATACCTGCTTTACAGCCTTAGAAGCACGGCCATATACCTCAAATAGTTGTTGTAAAAGTGCATGCTTCTACAGAGCACCATCCAAAGCAAAATTTGTCAGGACCACCTGAGAAAGTATTCAATTTGCTGACAAACTAGAGGCAACACAACCCAACTTGCTTGTCCTTGCCACTACACTGATCATTTAGTGGAATGGTTAATTTCTGCATGTATCAGCATATGATTTCTCAAGACTTGCAGTCAAATCATATTATAGCAAGTACTATCTTGTGCAAGCACACGTTACAATTTCCCTTGTAATGTAAGTCTGTACATCTACTTTCAGCAATGGTGATATGTTTAAGGGAACAAGTCAAAAATATCATCCAAAACATGTGAAAGTGCTGCTTGAAATACACACCTTTGTACAAAGGGCAAAGAAAAGAGACATGCAGCGCTGAGCATCAGAAATTGATAATGCTGGACTGCTTTTAGCAACGTTCTGTTGACTCTCATCTTTTACCACAGCTATATCCATTGGTGCTAGTCCGTTCCCAGACTGTTGGTCACCATTTGCCCCTTGCGTGGCCTTAATACTATCTACATCCATTGAATCCCCTTGTCCTGTATCTGTCTGTTTAAGATCCACTACTGCAAGGAGACTCTGTACTGCAAATTCTTCAATGGTCTGAGCCACATAGGGAAGTGGGTACAGCTTATTTGCAACCTACACAGAACCAACGGAAATGCACAAAAACCACCAGGTCATACAATACACTGCAACAACAGATCCTCAAAGAATACAAAACAAAATCATGGAGACCCCAAGATACTACTAGATCAGAACACAGAAATTGGCAACAATTTGTGTGTAAGTGTCGAAAATGCAGTACCAAGCGAATTGCCTTAGCTCGTACATCATCAGACTCATGAACTGTACACTGCAAACACAAGCATTTGTCATCAGCATAATACATCTCCAGTCCAGAGACATAATTTGAGGTTGTCTACTTCATCAAACTGTGTGCAGCTGCAGGATCTGTAATGAGACACACTCTTCCTGCAGCACCTTCATAGGCATCCAAAGGTCTCAAAAAACATGCCTCACAGCTCAATGAAAAGGAAGCTTGACTAGAAGGTGCCTGTTTGAACATTAGTATAGGTCTAATGTGCAATATCGACACCTGCATACATCAAATGATTTTGGGGGTGTACCTTAAGTGCCATCTTTAGACAGGTGCCACGTGTGGGAGGCCGCTGCAAAATGAGACTCCAAAGAGCACTAAGCCCTTGTGTAATTCGGTCACCGGTTGGTACTTCTCCCCCACCTTCTGGATTGCAAAGATCTTCAACCAGCTTCAATGAAGTCAACGGCAGTAGAGGAGCATCTCCCAAAAGCCGACTGAGAGACTTATCTGAAGAGGGTAGTGAATCTCTCAATCCTTGTGCCTGCCATGTACAATGAGCAAAGAGAAATATCCATGGGACAGTTCAAACGCATAAAGAAAATGATGCAGGTGGCAGGTTAAATGTCACTTGTTCATACCAGAAACACACTCTAACACAGCCATTTGGTATAAGGGACACACCACTGACAAAAGAAAACGATCATAAGCCGCTGTGGTTGATGCTGCAATCTCTGAGGAATTGCTAGCTTGTTCTGCATACAGCTGATACAGCACATGCAATGCCACCTCATGCCCCTGCTTCAGCACAACACATTTGCAGTTAGCCACTTGCCCATATGTGCATTCCCATTATACATTTTCCACGAAATCTCCTGTAATATTGCATTCCAAAAGTCATATAACCAAGAAGCAGGCTGATTACCAAGAAATAAGATATGGATCATCCATCTTATACTATTCTTCAAGTACAAGAACAGCTGCAGTTGTACCTTGTGGTTCTGATAATCTGCAAGAATGTGTTTCTGAAGAGCTTCTAATGCCTCCACATCATCACATGACTGTCATCCAACATCAGACAACTGTCATATTGGAAGACAAATTGCTACAAGCCTTGACATCCAGCTTCAAAGCATGTATCTGCCAGGATATTCCCTAATATGAGAAACAGAAAACCTGTAAATAGGAGGTAAAATTCTGCCTGAAGATGGAGAGAATGATCTCAAACTCAACAAATAGAGGCACAGGGAGAGGAAGGGAGATTGCCTGGGTGACCAAGCGAGCTAGCAATGCAACACGCAGATCTCCACCTCCTGCAGCAGCAATAGTCTTATGACCCTCCAGTATTCGCACTATTGCAGCTTTACTCAATGATGTTTGCTGTTCCTCAGTTAGTGGCACAAAAGGAATTGGCTGGATAGGAGCTGCAACTGGGATGCCTGCAGATGAGGCTAACGATCAGAAATGCCCACACATATTTCAAACCATTTCAAGACCTCAGAATCCAACACAGACAGTGGGTGCAGACTTTCCACAACAATCACTACCCCAAAGCAATTAGATTCCACAAGGTATTTATCAAATCTACAGATAGTGGGTGAAGTGTCAAAGAAGTTCGAGTAACCTTGCGGTGCTATGCCTGATGCTCCATGTTGAGGTCCAGAAGACAACAATGGGGCTGCAGTAGAGAACAAAGTGGTGGGTTCTGATTTTATGGGAATTCCAGGACCAGCGAAGCCAGGTTCCAGTAAAGAATCAGGTGGTGATAGAGGAGGAGTTGACACAAGAGGCCCTGATTCTTCTACTGGCTCCTGCTTTACTTGTACAGCTGGCAAGACAGCAGGTTGACTGATTGAATATTGCTGCAGGGCTGATCTTGGGTCTCTGTTGTTCATAGACAAGGAACCTGCTGCTCCTTCAATCTTCACAGTAACTGTCACTGTTTCAGTTGTTGCATTTGACACCCCAGCCACTTCCACTGCCTCCAGCTTTGGTGTTAAGAGAGCCGTAGGAGCCTCTGTAGCAGCAACACGCCATGGGTCCATTCGCCGTGGATCCTGGAAACCAAGAGTTGTTCCTTATCCAATATGTCAAGATTCTGAAGTACATACAAGATTGAGAAGGAACTAAGCTACACAAAATGTTGTGTCCTCCAACCTGTCAACTCATGCCTAAGGGTTGACATATGGTGGGCCAAAGGACATGTAAAACCCTAAACTGATCAGTGGCAACACTAAATGAGTCCTGCATACAAACATTAAAGTTAAAAACTACCATAGAATTTAAGGCCACAGAAATAGAAGACGAAGCATAAAGACATCAGGAAGAACATCATGTTCAGGGAAGCCTAAAAGTTTATATGTGCTTAGCATTAGAAAACTGCCTGTCCTCCTCAATATACAACTGTGCAGCTGAAACCACACTAGAACAAGAGCTGTTTACACAATGCAATCAGCCCCACCAACCAGTCTTGCATATATATTCTCTGGCATTCAAACAGGGTCTTCTAGATTGAACAAAAGGGCTCATACCTGGGTTTCCACTTTTATAAAAAGCAAGCTTATCCAGGAGGCTAAATTGCATTGATAGCTACTGATGGAAGGTGCCAAACATGATGTGCAAAAACAGGTAAAAGGCTCACACATGAAACATAAATAGATCACATTGTTCCCACATCACACAAGGTATGTCCACAGGTGACAGAAATTTGTTTATTATTATGGATGTGAAACACAGACCAAAATTTGCTAACAGGCAAGAAAAATGTCACCTTGAACCTACACATCAGATCTAAACCCAGCTGATCTTCACCTTCCAACACCTAACCAAGGACCTAACCCAGCCATGTTCTCTATGTGCACTCTTTATTACTGGACAAACTGTTTTTGGGCCCGACATGACAGGGAACTTCCTTAGCAGTTTTACCCAAACCACCACCTTGGCTGTCAATGTGGCACAAAAGCTGAAAAAGCTCAACACCAAGCTTCATCCAAGGCCAACTCCAAGGGTCCAACACAATTCTGAAATAGATTGTGGCCAGATACATCATGTCTATTTGAGACACCACATATTAGTGCCAGATGGTGAGACTGTTGACTGAATTACCATGGAAACAGAATCACTACACCCCAGCTTAGAATCACAACATCAAATCCATGTGACCTCAAACTTGAAAAACAAGGATAAATCTCAGAACTCTCATGTCAGCAGGCGAGAACCAGGTCAAACAAATTCTGCCCATATGTACAATTGAAAACAAACAACAGGCCTGTGCAGCACAAGAGCGGTTACAGCCATTTTTGTCATTCCACCCTTTTCATTTTTCTGCCAAAATTAACCTCAGTTCCGAAATCAAACCTTTGTGGCTTCAGAAATTGCACAATTTTTGTAAAAGTGAAAAAGAATAACCTTACCCTGCGTGGATCTCGAGTAACTTCTGCAGGTTGAGGCTGAGGTGGAAAGGAGGGAACAATTGTCTCTGCAGCTGCAACAGATTTCGGAGGCAGTGGAACACTCTGTGGAGTGCTGGAAGACAGAAGACCTGCCAAACCCCCACTCACACCAGGGCCAACCCCTGGTGGAAGAGGAGGGGCAGTACTGGGCAAATGCTGCATGTTTACAATCACAAGCTCTGCAAGCATATCAGGTGTCAAGCTGGAGATCAAGATTTCGACTGAAGCTGCCCCTCTCTCTCCTTGAGCTATCAAGGCACCAAAATATGCCAGCAGAGGTGCTAGGTTGTTGTCTGAGACTACACCACCATTTGCAACGCTGGATCCTGCAACATTTGAAGAGACAGAAGCCATTTCCAACTGTACATTATCTGTTATTGGAGTCAGCCGCATACGTTTACGAATGCTTTCCTCTGTCTCCACCAGTTGGTTTCCATTTTCTTCAGCAATTGGTCTTTTTTGGAGAGGTCTTTCTTCCACAAGGGCTAATGCAGGTAATGGTGGTGTTGATACCTGTGGCAACCTCTCATCCTACATTGACCAAGCAAGTAAGTTAAGCCAGGCACAACTAGCACAGTGCTCCACAAAGCTCCAGATCACCCTTTCGAGAACATTACAGTCCAGTCACATCTGGCTATACTACACAATGGAACTGCTATCCACCTTGGAGGAGTGTTGACTCAAAATGCTGGGATTGTTGATTAAAGTTCGGTTATAATAATCACTAACCTTGACAAGCCGTGGATCCTTGGAAGCACGATCTCGTTCTGCTCGCTGTGCCCTATCTATTTGCCTGAGTGCTTGATCTGCCAAATCCCCAGCATTCATAGACTGCAATGCTTTTATCAAGCGGTCTTGCCACTGCAAACCCAAAGAAAAAATTATCAGATTGATTCCAGTTCTGGAGATTAAGAAAATCTGAGAACACCCAACTACCTGCACTACATACATACAGAAATGAAAACAGATACTACAGGTAGAACTATATGCATGTGCAACTATGCTTAGTCACATGACTAAAACCTGCTTCAGATCACTCAAGACTTTGCAACTGCAGATGCCTGTTAGTTGTACACCCTGTCATCAGGACTAAAAGCAATTTAGATTAATGCCCCAACCTCTGGGTACAATCCATCCCACATGGCAATCATGTCCTGATACTACCCTGCAACAGACAGAATCATACCGGCAAAGCTGCAGGTTGTGAACATTTGAGAAGAGATAGAAACGCAGTTTTGAGAGCATGAATCACACTGGCCACCTGGCCTCCCTTGATGGGTTCACAATCTGGTGCTAGTGACAGCAATACTGGAAGAATCCGCCCAAACATGGAAGGTCTTCGCTTTGCTATACCTGCTAAACTGTCAAGCAAACCAGAGAACAAAGTCACTAGTATACACACAGAGGGTGATGGAGTCACAGAGAAACAAAGAAAGACACAACAACAAATTCCATGCTCCAGGCAGTGTCATACAAATGAGTAACAGCGAAGGTCAGTCTAACAGAGGTTAACCATAAGAAAGTCCCTTGAATAGCTCTCTCCAGATGAGATTCAAGGAATGTTGAAGAAGCCTGTCAGGCTTACATACCTGTTTACAAGTACAATGGCAACAGGACCAGGAAGGACTGAGGATTCTGGTGCCCGAAGTTGATTGAGCAGAAGCCCAAGGTTTTTACTAGCTTCTTGCCCCAGAGCATTTGCATCCAACAATGGGTGCCCACCAGCTATCCATGCAATGTTGAAGCCCTTTGCAACACCTGGCAGGTCAGGAGACTAGTCAAAGACTGATGAAATTGTGTGAAGTACAACAAAAGACAGTTGAACTCCACATAACCAGTGAGTACTGAAAGTAACAGCAATGTCTCACCATCAGAATTTTGTTGATTTGGTGGAGGTTGAGATGATCCACTGGGATCAGGTGTGAAGAGCAGGACGGTAGTCTCAACAAACTTCACTGCCAGCAACCTTACTCCATCATTTCCATGCTGTAGTTGAATCCCCAAAGGTTAAAGTGTCAAAATATTGCAAGATCAGTGCCACCCTATGAAGCTGCTGTCTCAGAAATAAGGCCAATCCCATTCCCCAGATAGAAATTGTTCCCCAATAGTCCTTGCCATTGTCAAGAAAATGTTGACTATGCAGCTGGACAAATGAGCATTCAACTGCAAGAGAGAGATACAGAGAGAGTATCCAGCTCTAGGCCTTAGGATCCAGATCCCAGAACAAAGATTGATAGAGATTTGTGGGAGAGAAAGAGAGAGAGTTTTCTGCAAGTACAAAATCGGGAAAGAAGCAGTCCAACCATACAACGAGTCTAAACACCAAGTACAGACGTGTGACACAGGCTCACAAGAAAGCATTGACTAAGTAAAGAAGTTCAGTAGCATAATATTTGCCACATGAATTAAGTAACTACAGAAGTAGGAACACTACCCACTGAATACCTGAAAAGCAGCAGGGTAGACAGCATTCTTGAAGTGGGTCACCCAATTCCAGGCATCAACTAGCTGCTTCTCCACCTGACCAGTATATATGCCCTGTGCTACACCAAAGAGTGGTAAGAAAGACATACTGTGGCCCCAAGCTTGAATATGTGCTATTTCTGTAGTACATCACAAGCAATAGCCCTGATACCAATAAACCTTAATCCTCCACAACTTTCTGAACTATCTGAAGCTACTGTTGTCGTGGTACCACCCTGCTCATATAGTGAGCTGCATAAAACAAGCCACCTACTGGAACTGCAACCTGACCAGGATAGACAATGATATGACCAAAAGAAAGCTGGAAGGTCAAAGACCCAGAAAAGTGTACGCAAACAAGAATTGACCCAGGTGAAACACACCAAGTTTCTCAAAGAGCTCACTCAGGATACTGGAGTAATGTACCTGTGATGCAACTTGTTCAAGAGTGGTGCGAAAGATGTTGCTGCCACTGGTTATTGCCCGTCGAGCAACTGCAGGCGTGGAATCCCGCAACAGAGCAAGTAGCACTGGCACCATAGTAGAGATATGTGCAACATGTCGTGTGCCAATTTCTTCTATCATCCTACAACACAGACCTTCGCCAAGTGAATCTAAGTCCCCTATCTATCACTCTCTTCCAAAAACTCAGACTCAAGAGGTCAGCAGGGTTGAGGAGAGATCCCAACATCACTCCTGAAAATCACCAAGCCCCAAGCTCTAAACCCCATAATGAAATTAGCACTCCACTGGTAGAAAGTATTAAGAAATAAGTAAAACAGTACTGCAGAATCTATCCCCTTATATCTGGCAACTCTGATGAATATTCCATAACTGAAGTTCAGGGTGAATATATGACTACATAAACATCTAGCTGTTTAGGGTCAAGTGGTGGTTCATGTTATACAAAAATCTGCATCTTGGTGGTGGTCAGAAAACAAGCAAGCTTGATTTCAAACTACATCTTTGCAGCTCCTTCAACAGGGTCTGCAAGGATGGAATAAGACAGCTGAGGCTTTTGCAGGTCACCTCCATACACTGTCCTAAATTTCTGGTAGTGCCACAATGAGTCCTCAAAGAACTGTAGATTCCATACATTCCAAGACCATATCACATTGTCATTTTTTAACTCAATAACCCATTGACCACATCCCTCCTTCAACAAATCTGGCCTTAGAATTGCAATAAACATGAGCAGGCAAGCTTTGTCCAAACACTGACTTAGACAAATTAAACGGCAACAGTGACAGACCAGAGGTTGGAACATGTTGACACTGAGAGATATAATGAAGAAATAACTTTCATGAGTATCAAGAATCCTCCATACTCATTGCAAAAGCAACATTGAAGAAACTAAGAACTCGGTGTGAAATTCAAATGAATCATTTAGCAAGGGTTGAACATCAATTCTTAGACAGCCCTAGAAGAGACTGTGGAGTAAACACGGGAAGCTCAATTCATAACAGTAAAATAATGGAGCTGCTAGACGCAATTTGCACACAACTCTTTACAAGGGTGAACCAACAACAAAGACCTAATAGGTATGCAATGACCAAAATACATATTGAAAGTGCTTGTGAACCCTAAAACATCACCAACAATGCCCTGAATGCAGAGGCAGAAAACTGGAGCTGGTCAAGGGATTGAACTAATGTCAATGTGGAAGAAGAGAAAGTAGAGCTCCTTGGGGCTTCGAAAAACACCCAAAAAATCAATTAATAATATATATAAAAACTCGGAGTAATCCGAAACCCTAAAATAAAATCCAAGCCGATCGGTGTGCAGTAGCGAAACAATCTTGAAGCGAATACAAAAAACGCACGGGACTGCACATGAAGCAACAAACCGAAACTGCGCACATAACGGCAATGGAACGCAATTCGACGAACCAAATTCGAAGCTGCCTTCAGAAAGGACAATGCAAAGGTCATGCCAGCGCTCGTAACAACCAGAGACAAAAAAACGCAAAGAAGCCGAGAAAGAAAGAGACGCATATTACATACTCGGCAAGGTACTTCCGCACGGGGCTGCCAGGCTCGCTCTGCAGCTCCATAAGGTAGGGCACGAACTCAGGGAGAAGAGACGGTTCCCGATGCAGCACAATTTCCATCACATTCTTGAGCAGATCTGCTTTAGACGGGGCGTCGGGCTGCATCTTAGCTTCATTGAGCAGCTTCACGGCCTGCTCCCTGACGCCAGCAACCATCCGTCCCGCCGTCGCCATTATGGCTCTCCAACGCCCTCCTCCTTCCCCTTCGACTTCCACCGCTTCCTACTTCTTCTTCAGCACCTTGCTACGGAAATTTGAGAGGTCATAAGAAAGAAGAGCAAAGCAGAAGAGAGGAGGAAGACGACCACCACCACCACCATCGCCGCGGCCGCTGCAAAATCATCGTCACGGCCATCATCGTCTCCGCGCTCTTGTCCCTTCGCAAGCAAACAGCAACGAGCGTCTTCTGTCTTCCTCCTCGCGTGTCCCAACGACTTTTTTTTTCTCGTCCTCCGAAACCAGCCACTCTCGTCCAACCTCGGTGGAAGTTCCTCTTTTCTCGTCCCTAAAAAAACCAACGATTCTCGTCCGACGTCACCCCGAAGTCTTGATTTTCTCGTCCGCCAGAACCAACCACTCTCGTCCAACTTCACTCCCGAAGTTTTGATTTTTCCGTCCACCAGAACCAACACTCTCGTCCAACTTCACCCGAAGTTTCTCTTTTGTCATCCACCGAAACCAACTATTCTCGTCCAACTCCACCGGGAGTTTTGATCTTCTCGTCCACCAAAAGCAGCTTTTCTCATCCAACTTCACCAGAAGTTTTGATTTTCTCATCCACAAAAAGCAACTTTTCTCGTCCAGCTTCACCCCAAGTATCTTTGTTCTTGTCCACCAAAAACCAACCATCTCGTCCAACTTCAGGTAAAAGTTTGTCTTTTTCCGTCCACCAAAACCTGCCACTCTTAACCACTTAACCTGAGCTTTTTTCTATTCTCGTCCAAAAAATCCAACGATTCTCGTCCAACTTCACCCGAAGTTTTTTCCTTTCTCGTTAACCAAAACCAACAACTCTTGTCCAACTTCACAGGAAGTCTGTCTTTTCTCTTCCACTGAAACTAACAATTCTCGTCTAACTTCATTGGAAGTTTGTCTTTTCTCATCCACCAAATCCAACCACTCTCGTTCAAATTGCAGACGGAAGATTCTATTTTCTCATCGACCGAGACCAACCGATCTCATCCAACTTCACCCTGAAGTTTCTCCTTTCTCGTCCCACCAAAAAGCCAACCACTCTCATCCGACTTCCCTGCAAGTTTCCCTTTGTTCTCGCAGATGAAAACCAACCACTTTCATCCAACTTCCTTGGAGGTTTGTATTTTCTCATCCACACAAACTAACTATTTCTGTTCATTCAATTTATTTTTCTTTTGTGGTATTTTCTTTTGGTTTTATCTAATCAATTCTTGTGGTTTCCAAGGTTTTTTTTTAATAGCAAATTTTCACCATTTGGCAACAAAAAAAGGAGCATTGCAAATTCTACTAAAAGGGTTTCTTTTTTAATTTTTAAGGCTTGTAAGTTGCCATATTTTGAGGCAAAAAAAAGCTGAATTCACCATATTTAGACCATAGCTTCTAGGATGTAGCCAAATTATAGCATTCCCAAAAAATTGTAATTTTTTCTTTTGATTGTAGCCAAATTTGGCTAACTTTTATTTTGGAGAAACTACCTACATACCTCACAAATTTGGAAAGGAATTTTTTTTAAAAAAACATACACACACCTTAGTCTCTAACTTTTTTAAGTGTGTAAAACAAATGAAATTTTAAATTTCTATCCTTTTTTTTTTTGTTTGGCTAGCAAATTTTGGGCAAGTTTGATAATTTACAAAAACACTAGGTAGATTAATATATCATAGTTATGATTTAGATTACATTAATGTAGCAAGAGTGATGATTTACACGTCAATTAATTAGTTATGTTAATTCCATGTCATTATTGGTGGATTCTATTTTTGAAAGGATGAAATTGACTAGTTCACTGATCTATTTGTTTTAATCACCTAATCATTAGCATTGTTTTTTTTTTGGCAAATTTTCATCACTTTGCAACCAAAAACAAATTCTAATGCCACTCATAAAAGGAATTTTTGTGAATAAAATGTGCCAAAATTGTAAGATTTTGAGGAATTTTTTTTTAAATCACCATATTTAGACAAAAATTTCTAAGAAGTCACCAAGATATAAGATCCTTAAACTTTAACCAATATTGAATTAGAATCATGGGGGATGAAGACATTTCATCATGAATACATGATAAATCATGTGAAGGACTTATAAAATTTGGAACTCATTTATACCATTGAACCTTACACATATTCATTTTTCCAATTCATTGCATCAAAACATAAATTTTCAAATTTGCAAGACAAATAAAATGTAGGTAGGGAGTTCGTTGTGCCATTAAAAAAATAGCACAATGAAAAAAAAAAATTAAATTTGTGTGTATTGAAAAAAAATGAAACAGATGTTGTTAATGACCTCTAAAAGTTGCCCTACATTGAAACAAGAATCACGTTGAAACAAATCTCATGCACAACATTGTCAACACAAACAACTAACATTGCCACACATATGATTAAACATGTTAATCACACATCACACACCAACCACCATCCTTTATGGGTGAAGGTAACACTAAGTTAAATGCCATAAGATATGATTTGCAATCAAATATCACTTGTTACAAGATAATTATATGAAATGGTTTAATTACATAAATATCTAGTTCCAAGCCTTAGTATCTAATCACAATGGCCATGTTATAAATTCCAATGTACATATATTAGGGCCACATGTAAACACCTAACGAACATTTTGTATTAAAAAATGTTCAAATCAAACTCACAACCAAATAATAATCTTTCCATCTTTGAATGAAATATTATGTTAAGGCATGTTGTCTAATATATATATATAACAAGTCACAAATGAATATAAAAGCATAACCAAGTTAATTATATTTTTAACTAAGTTTGTTTTTCTGTAGTTGTGTTTATTAAGGAGTCTATGTCAAGTGGTCTTACCTTCAAGTGTTCTCATTCTTACACTTGGTTGTGAAAAACATTGAAAGTGTATCTCAAGTTTTGACATATATCTATTGTCGAAATTGAAATGTACCATACATAATCAAGCTTGTGAGTGCACAAGAAGAATTGTTCCTAACAAAATCCTTGTAAAATCTTAACAATAATGATGTTCAATGCATGTCCTCAAATCGCATAATGTTGAACATTAATTGGAGTCACTTTCATTAATCATTTTTTTTCCAATTTTGATTGCCAAGGACCAAATTGAATCAAAATTGATTTTTAGAATTAAAAGTTTTTAAAATTTAATAATATCCAACCAAACCTAAAATGACGTTGTTGATTTCATTTACATATGAACCAATGTTGTTATGTTATATATAGTAAAATGGATATGCACAAAGTTATGTACCTTGGTATTTAAAAATCAAACTAATTAGTATGGGATATCAAAATATTTGAACCCAAGTTAACCTAATCATGTCCATCAAATAAATTCTTGCACTACAATATACCTAGAATTTATTTTTAAAGAAGGAACTCCTATTCATATGTTGTGTACATAATTCTTTTGATGTTTTGAGTATGTGTATTAAATTGCAAGCTACAAAAGTTTTGGGCATGGAACATGTTTAATGATAATTTGTATTTCTTCAAACTCTTAAGTTGTGATCTTGGAATAAAAATAGATATCCCTTGGTTGTGATTTTTTTGTTTCACAAAATTTTTGTGTTTAACAAGTTATGTGATTAAAATTGTTCATGTGAGAATGTCTTCATGCATTGCATTTCTATCGTTTTGATCCTTGTCCTCTTTTTTTTGTTATAATATAATAAGCAATTTTAAAACATGCATTTTTTTCATGTTGGATAAAATATTAGTGTGGATATTTGATATTAGGATAAAAATCTCATGTTAGTTGGTATGAAGTTATTATCTATCCACATTTATATTCAAAGATCCCCCCAAAACATGTAAATTGTCATATAAACATGCTTGATATGTCTATTTCAAGAACTTTTAATATTCATGTTCATACCTAATGTAAAAATTGACATAACCTTGACATTAATACTCAACTAATATGTTGAAATGGATATACTAGCCTAACCTTGTATGGACCAAAACCAAAATTTAAGTTTTTGAAAGATGGAAGTGGAATGTATTATCTAGGAATTGAATCTAGTATGTTAAATCCAAAAAAGAAGAAAATCAAATATGTTCACAATCTTTACATTTCTTAACAAGATTCAATTATAATCATGATATCTTGCCACATAGGAAATTTCGTTAACCATGGTTAATTTCTTGGTTTTAATACTTGATAAACCACAACAATATTGATGTAATTGTTTTTATTATGCAACATTATAAGTTTGGGCATTGAGAATGGATACCATAATACACGAACGGTTATTAATAATTACATGTGCTGAAATTTTAATAATTATTATAAAATCAAAATTTGAAGTATTTCAAACTATTGAATTTGAACTTGAGATCGACCACTTCTAGAATTGAATAATGTGATAATTTGTAGACATTTAGACTGTTTCATAAAAACAACAAGCTCATATTTATTATTTTATATAAATATTGCCTATGGAAATTTTCAAAATTTAAAACCCAACTGCCAAAGCTATGATTTGAAATATAATTGATTATTCGGTAGTTTGTTGCCAAATTCATTCAGGTATTACGATAGTAAGAAGGTTGAAAAACCAAAAGGAGTGGAAGGAAAAGGAAGGGGGGGAAAATGAAAAAAATATATGTAATTTTTTGAAATTGAAATTGAAGTACAATGTATTTATTTCCACCCACCATCATGAGTTGAAGAAGTTAACAAAGTGTAATGGTAATTGATCATTATTGTGAAGGTGATTGTATAATAATTTGTGAATTACACTTTGAAGTTTATGGACCTACTACATTATATTATTGTGTTTATTTTGATTTTACCTTAAATAACATAAATATTGACTGTGAATCTATTTATGTAGAGTTTTATTTCTATTTTCAAAGATATGTTTGTGCACGTGTGGATTAAAATGGATAAACAAAAATTTAATTATTGAGTTAT
The DNA here is from genome assembly GCA_963920785.1 of Sphagnum contortum. NCBI lineage: Eukaryota > Viridiplantae > Streptophyta > Sphagnopsida > Sphagnales > Sphagnaceae > Sphagnum > Sphagnum contortum. The sequence goes on from OY987281.1 coordinate 1,577,383, forward strand.
ACCATAATTTAAGCTTGGTTAATACAATTGGGGAGTTGATGAATTGAATTTTATTTTTTTTCCTTTGTATGTTTTTTGCACCAACAATTCACACAAACAACATAAAATTTATTTATGTGTGTAGGGATATTTTCTCAAAAACATTATGATGTAACTAAAATGATGATTTTTTATAAAACAATGGCAATCTTTTGTAAGACAATCTAACTAAAATTGGCTATGAAAATATGAAAAAAAAAATGAAACATTGTGGTATACTTTTGTTTCTATACAAAAACATGATATAAAATTTCACAAATAATAAATTAAATATTTTGAAAATTGGCAACTATTTTTAAAAAACCCTTTTTTTCACCATTTTGAAAAATAAATTTCCATTTGGAAAAAAGTTTGCTAAAAAAATGTATACCTTGCATTAAAATAATTTCTTATTTCACAAGTTCAAAAAATATATGTTTAGGTAAACTTGTGGATAGAATAAACCAATGGATAAGAAATGAGGTAAAACACATACCTAATAATGTTGGTAGGTTTATGGGTCTTGGCATGGTTGGGTGGACCAAAACTTGGCAAAAAAAACTTGGCTTGAAGTCCATTTTGCAAGCTTTACAATGTGCACAATTAACACATGATGACGATAAAATAATATCTATCCATTCTTTAAAAAATGATCCATATGTAATTTGTGCATTATAGATATTAGTGATTTATATAAGTTTGCAAAATTTAAACTCAAAACACTTTTGTAATTAAATGTTATGGACTTTTCAAAATAGGGTGTGTTTTTTCAACATTCAAAAGTTCATAGTGTAATACTTTCAATTCATATGATGCAAAAACAAATTGCATTGTTTTGATAATACATGTCCACCTTGAAGGCAATGTTTTAAACAAGTTTGAGATCCATCATTGAACCAAATTAAATTTCATTAACCTAATTGCAATTGGCATTACACCCTAGTTTTTCAATTTCAAAAGTCCATAGCTCTTAGGATTTTATGTTTTATGCATTACCAAAAATTGCACCATGTAAATATTAAAATGTATTATATGGAAATGAATCTATATTAGCCAAATCCAACATATGTAATAAGATATAACATTTCCAATCACACCCACTGTAAAATCATGATGCCAAAATTGGTCCACCCTACCATGCCAACACCCTAACCAATTTTTAATGTTAAACCCATGAGTTCAAGTTTTTATGATTTGAATTGAAACCTTTTATGTGGAATTAACACAAAAATTGAATTGTGCAATAAAATTGTAACTATAGCCAAAACCATGAAAGAAAATTCTTGAACACATGTTCAACTTCCTTAGGTGGGCAAATTGAACTTAAATGAATTAACAAGTAAATTCAATTTTATAAATAAATGATTAAATCTAATTAGTTGTAAAACTCCATACCTATATCATTGGAAATTGACAGTGGATTGATGAGATAATATAAATGATAAAAACATTGATTTCCAACAAGCTCTCTACCTAACCTTAAGCTCATATAGATGTTGCTACGAAACACGTGTTCCATTTTCAAGTTTTGGCCTATTATTGAATAGGCAGTGAACACCCTTGTTCAAATGATATTTATTTTGAAAAAGCATGTGCAACTTGTACATGCACAAGGCCATCATCTCATGCATGTATACCTCCCCTTAACTAGAGTGAATCACCACATGCATTGAAATATTTCACATGATATTTAATTAAAGATATGTACGTAGACTTACCTAACAAATTTCATAGCCCCAAAAGTATGGGCACGTAACACAAATATCCCAAATAATTATAACTTAGTAAAAATAACTTAAGTAACTTCATAAAAAGTTGATATTCAACACCCCCACTCAATAAGCTATCAAGTTACACACTTAACCATACCCATCAAATGTTGAAAGTATTCATGTTTGTTAATAAAAAGTCCCTTGGTCAAAATATCTACCACCATATTCTCTATGTTGTGGTACACCAATTTAACAAAACTTTATTTAATTTTTTTCCACACCAAATCATGATGCATCTCAATATGCTTCATTTGAACATGAAAAATTTGGTTTTTTTTATTAAAGATATGTAACTTTTGATTATTGTCATATAGGACAACATGTTTGATCTGTGGAACACCAATGTTCACAAAAAGTGATGAAAACCACATTGTTTACTTTGTTGTTTGTGAAATTGCCATATATTTAGTTTTTGATGACAACATAACAACAAAAATATGTTTCTTGCTATTCAAGTTAAGAGCACCAATTCCTAATAAGAAAACATAACCTGATGTGGATTTGCAATCATCCATATTGCTAGCCAATTTTACATCACAATAGGCACACAACATTTGTCTGTTTCCATAAAAAATATCATAACCCCCAATATTGGGACGACATTGGATTTGGTAAACATTCATTTCGGAATGCAGTTGGCCCATATTGTTTTCATCAATTCTTTGATTATGGTAAATGTCCTTTTTGGAACACACTTGGCCCCTCATGTTCATGCGTCAAATCCTTAGCTATGGCTTACATTTCTTTTGAAATGTACTTGGCCTTGACCTGAGCTTACACTCTTATCAAAACACACCTAGCTTTAGTTATGGTTTATATTCTCATTAGAATGCACCTCACCCTTTATTTTTTGTTAGAACCCTAACTATGGCTTACTTTTTTTTTAGAATCCATTTGGCCCCACATGTTTTTATTGGAACCTTGGTTATGGCTTACATTCTTGTTGGAATGCACCTAGCCTTAGTTATGGTTTACATTCTAGTCATATTGAACCTAACCCCACATGTTCTTGTCAAAACCCTAGTTATGGCTTATGTTTTCATTGAAACATGGCTTACATTCCTTTTAATCTTGGTGCTTCATTTTGCAACCAAGGATTCAACAACTCCAACCAATTTATGTGTTCTTCTTTCTTGAACAACCTTAGCAATCATTTTATTAAAATCAAAAGATTTCAACCAGCATTTGGTTGCTTCAAATTTCACTTTAAAAAATTGCTTTATTAATTGACTAATTAATAATAATTGTTTTGCCAACTTTAAAACATACAACACATCTCCAATACACTTGGAAATCCCATTTGGCAAGTTGAAAACAATAGTGCTTTTCTCACATATACCAAACGTATTATTGTTTCTAAAATATATATTTTGTGATTCCAAGTAAACTTTTCAAAGGTTGAGAATATTTCTTTCTAAAATGTTAGACGTTGTGAAGCTTTTGAATCAACAAACCATGCATCCCTGAAAATTGTAAAAATAAACAAAGTAGTCACAAAAAGTTCAATTTTTCTTATTGTGTCAACTTGTGAAGAACTTTTGAATTTGTTTTTCCAATTTTGCTTCTTTTTAGAACATTTTTTTGTAAAACGGCCTTTGGCAACATAATTGTAACAAGTCTTTTTCTTCTTTTTCTTTTCATTTTTGAACTTCTTTTAATTTACAACCTTTTTGAACTTCCCAGAAACACCCTTAACAATTAATGTTTCATGTCTTGTACCATGGTTAAACAACAATTCTCACATACATTGTAATTTTTTTTTGCAATAATGATTCACATATTAATTCCATAAACAATTAATTAGTTCAGTACTAAATGAAACCACAAAGGTTCATGGACAAAAGAAAACCTTTTTAAAAAGTGAATGCCATATCTTCATTAAAAACTTGATGATCAATGTTTGGTAATTGATTTGTAATCATCCAAAGCTTTTCAATATGAACTTGTACCAAGGTGCCTTCCTTCAACTTAAGATTGTAAGCTTTTAACATAATTGCAATCTTTTGCCAACATGTATTTTCTCAAATGTTACCCAAAGATTGTCCCATGCATCTTTTACAATTTTACATGTGTCACATGATGCAACAAATAATCGACAACATTTAAAAAATTTGTTCCATAAGTCAATTTCTCTTTCTTCATGAATAAGTGATGTTTCAAGAGTGATTCCTTCACAAACAATCTCTCCAAATTCAACTTCTAGTGGCAATAACTCCCTTGAGATGATCTCCTACAAAATGTTTGCATGCAAGAGAAATTTCATCTTCATCTTCCATGTATGAAAGTTATCGCCATTTAACTTTTCAATATTTAATGCACAAGAAGTGGATGCCATAATTGTAAGTAACACAATGCTAGATAACAAAACACCTAGAAATTTGAAATAACAAAATGCTAGACTAACAAAAAAATACACCCACTGTTTCAAAGCTTTCAAAACTTGTAGAAAGTAGTCTCAATTTCTCCTACCCCTCAAAAGGAACCATGTTCTGATACCATGTTGAAACTTGACAACAAATCAATGAGAAAATAGAGATGATAAAAACATTGATTTTTAATGAGCTTTTCACCCAACCTTACAATCACATAGATGTTATTACAAACCTTGCGTTCCACCCTTGAGATTTAGCCTACTATTGAATAGGAAGTGAACACCTGCATGTAGATGCTACCTACCTAAAAGTGCATGCTCAAGGCCATCATCTCATACAAATATCACCTCCCCTTAACTAGAGTGAATCAACACATGCATTAAAATATTTCACAATAAACTTAACTACAAATATTTAAGTAAATTTAACCTAAGATATCTCTTAGTCCCAAAAGTATGTGCATTTAAAATAAATGTCTCAAATAACTACAACTTGGTAGGAAGTTGATATCCAACATATGCAACTGCCACTTTTAATTTGTTTCAAAACTTGCTAGCTATGAAATCTCAAATTGTATTGAGTGTAGACATGGACTAGAACCTGGTTTTTGAATTTGGTTTGGAGGCTCTTGAAATTGAAAATATGTGCAAAAATTGGAGGCCCGTGGCTTAGAAATTTGAAGACCCTAGGCCAAACTTGCACCTAGAGAATCTAACAACATTTTTCTTAAGTGTCAGAGCTGAGACCAAAGCTTCTCTTAACAAGGAAGAACCAGGCACACCAGTACCTGCCTTGGCATTTGATTCTATGAGGGATAGGAATTTTGTGTCATCTAGAGTTCTTCCAACGGGTGACAAGCACTGCATGTTAGACTCCTTGGTTGTTTATGAAATCATGTACTTCTGGAAGCAACAGGAAGGCTCAGCCCTTATGTTGGCTAGCTACATGAAGAAATCGTAAACTGATAATGCAAAACAATATGGATAAATTAATGCAACATGTTTGTTTCTTGTACCCCTTTCTCATTGCTATTCAGCCTGCTGATATTGAAGCCAATAACTTCAAAGCACAACTGGAGTCAAAAGTGTATGAATTTCTCAATTTTGAGAAAGCAAAACAAACTATATTTCCAAGTTCCAACCCACAAATTTCACAGGGAAATGTTGCCATTTTCATTTTGTGAAATGATAAATCCTTGTGCATATAAAGGTTCTAACTGGAGAAATTATACCTGTGCATATTTCACCAAGGCCACGTGTGTTTTTCGTATTCAATCCTGGCTTTTCTCTGCATACTTGGGGGTGTGACAAACAGCCATCATATGTAACATGTACACATCTTCTCTTGATCTCAGGCATCTGTCGTGAATCAACATGCCAATCCCAATGATCCTCCCATCTCCTGGGGAAAATTGCCAAAGTTCAACTCCCAAAAATTCATGTAGTAGGGCGTGGAATTGCTGACTTGATTCCCCGGGCTCTGCTTATATGAAGATGTTCATATACTGGCATTTCCCAATCCTCCTTATTTCTGGTAGTGATATGCAAAAGATCAAGGAGGAGACTGAGCCAGGAGGTTGAGGGAGTGAGGGAGGCAGGTGGGTGGTTCAGGGGCCTGCTTGAGTCATTCAGTAGCACTTTGAGAACTGACATTTACTCAGGAGAGACATGAAGTAAGATCCTCTCCAAATTAATGGGAAAATTTTCTCCAAGTAGATGGTGGTGGAGATCCATTGCTACATAAAAATCAAGTGGTGTGATTCCTCTGAAGCCCTTTTCTTCACCCTCTGCCGAAGTTCCATCTGCTGGGACTCTGGTGCTATCAAGTGGCCAGATCCTGCTAACATGTTTTTGCTCTGGGAAAAAGCTAGCTTCCTGCTTTAGCTCTTTCTGCAGATAACCCACACCACCATTCTCTTTACAAGAGCCTGATTTTTCTCTGCTTCCAGATCTCTTTGATTGCACCAGCTCAATCGTGAGCTTCATCAATGCCTTGAGGTAGAGGTCAAGGGCCAGGTTAACCACATTTGCACAGTCAATGCTCACTCCTTGCAATCCGTTCTCAAAGACTGCACCCTGTTGTATTCGTTGCTGCATTGTCTCTGTGTCTGGCAACTCACTTGCATTGAGGCAATCACTATCCAATGCATCCCCAAGCATTGTAAATTTGATGGGTGATGGCAGCACAGTCACACTTGCTGCCTGGCCTGCACTTCCTAAACTTGGTATGCAAAATGGTATGCCTAATGGTGGCTGTATGTAACTGCTCATCCAAATGATTCCCTGCTCTTCATCCTCATCTTCAACATCCTCCTCATCTTCCTCTTCCTCCATCTCCTCCTCTTGCTCCATCTCTACATGCGTGGGTTCAATCCCAGCAGATTTGCTGTTAGCGTACAAATGGTGATCACAGTATCTGGGTCGCTTTGAAGGTGGTGAACTCAAGCAATCATCGAGACTAGACTGCTCTAAAACTGTGTTTGATTGCTGTGACGGCCGCAAAAGATCTGGTGAGTCAAGATTGGCATCCTCCAAACTCCTATGAATATCATCCTCACTAGGGGTGCCTTCCAAGGTTGCTGCTTCCCTCCTGTGGTTTCCAAGAGGGCTTGACCTTTCTGCAGCCTTATGAACATGATTTCCAGACCGCCCTTTACAGGACAAGATGATGAAACCATCTTCTCCATTTGATCTAATTGGCTGCAATCCAGGGGACAATGGCAGTGAAGAAAGTTCAGATGGAGTCACAGACTTGCGATGTATACCTTTCACAGGCTTGGAGATATCATTGATCGAAGAAGGTCGAACTGGTGCTTCTGCACAATAGGCATTTGTGAAGATGGCATGCACAAACTGGTTATGAAGGACAAGATTCTCCTTGCCAATTGTTGATGGCACAAGCCTGTCAAGCTCTCCCTTGGTCAGCTGGTAGCTCAGAAAGCTTGAAAGCAGACCACAATACCGTGACTCCTTTGCCGGTCCCAAGAGCTTATAAAACTTGGACTTGAATTCTTGTAAATTGATGCGTGCTGTGTGCTGCATCGGAGCCATTTTGCATCCCTGCCCTTTTTTCCTGTCGCTCTTTCTTCCTTGCTCCTCAACTTCACTATGTTCTATAAAACCTCAAGTAACCCCTTCGTGAAACTCATTCTCTAATCTCAGCAGGCTGCCACAACCATCTGAGCTTTCTTTACAATCTGTTCCATATCTCCACCCTTCTGTTCTTGAACTTTTGTGATGTGTCTATAGGTACCTGAGGTAAATCACTTCCTGGAGGTGGTCACAAAACCTTGGTCCAATGCTTGTGATCCCCACACAAACAAACCCTACTTTCAATTCCTCACAAAAACTCACTAACCCATCTATGGTTTTTCTTCAAAAAATGGAGAAAATGTTTTTGCCCCACCACCTATTTGCTTGCACGACGATGATACTTCATCTCTTTCTCCCTCCCTCCCTCATTCCTTCATTTCCTTCCCAGCCCTCCTTGTGCTTCTGAACTATGACCTGTTATGTGCTTCTGAACTCTGAACTTTCTCTGTCCTTCTGAACTATGGACTTCGCTTTGCTTCCAAACTACGATCTCTTCCTGTGTGTGAGAGATATTGCATGAGGGTGGACGACCCAGTAGAGAAAGATTGATGGGAAGGTCAAGAATACCAGCAGTAACTCATCTCCATTTCTTCACAAAGAGATTGACCAGCCATAGAAAAAACCATGAATTTTTTTTTGGCAAAGTAACATTTGCAGAACTGTGTCCAAGAGATGGGTATCAGTAATCCGTAAAACTAAAAACGTTCAGAGTGGAAGCCCTGTGATAGATACTACTACTACTACTAGAAGGCTTTCCTTTCCTTTCCTTTCCTTTCCTTGTCTCTCACTTGCTTGCCCAAAAGCACAAAATCATCACATAGAAAGTCTCAAAGAAAGATGCACAAGTCTCAAATTTTCTCAACAAAACAAAAGAACAAAATCGGTGAGTAACCCACCTCTTGATTCTTCCTTGATTAGACGCTTGAACATCACACTCGCTGCATCATCATCGAACCCATTACCTCCCCATTCTTCTCCTTTCTCCAAAGACACAAACACAATGCGCTTGCGCGAGCGAGCCCGATCGCTGCTCCTTCCTTCCCTTGTGTCTTCCTCCTCCGGGAAAGCTCGCTAGTGGAGCTCACCCAGGTCGCCGACCCACGGTCAGATATCCTGACTACCGGTCGGTGGGTCGGGGAAGAAATAGATGAATACTTCTGTTCATTCTCCTTACACACGAAGTCGCATGGAGCAATTACCAAGTACGGAAGCTACAGCTCATGGATGAAAAATCCAAGAGTATCCAAAATTCTCAATGATTTCCTTCTGTTCACTCTCTGTACACTTCAAAGACACACAGAACAAGTAACAAATATGGAAGAAACAGATCATGGATGAAAAATTCAAAAGTTTCTAACGATTTCCATCTGTTGATTCTCTGTACACAGGAAGAAGCATGAAACAATTACCGATAACGGAAGCGAGAGTTCATGGATGAAAAATACAAGATAACAAGGGGTTTGACACACCACAGCTTTGCCATTTACATTAAAAAGTGTCTTAAGGCAAAAGAAGAATTATGGAAACTCAAATATTTCATCATGCAAAAATATAATCTTCAAAAACATCCTCCAAAAGAAACCAAAATCCATATCGTAACTTTATAACTACTCTCGAGTTTCAACAGAAGCAAAAACATCATCTTTCAAAAATTCTCATATAAAAATAGACCTACTACCTTGGGGCCAAAATCCATTAAGCTACTATACTCTATAATGGATCTAAACACAATATCCTTGCCTTGGTAGGCAGGCCAATAAAAAAAACTCCAACAATGTCTAGACTCCTTATCAACAGGGCCCCAGAAAAAACTGTTGTCTATTCTCTCAAGGTAAACATCCTCCACTCCATCTCTCCTCCGAATCCACAAAACCATATTCTTTTGCACTCAATCCTGTCCCACTGCTTTTGTCAAATCTCATGCAGCTCCCCAGTAAGTCCCCGAACAGTTTCACTCTGACCAACACTTTTTAAGTGAACAACAATATATCACACATTTGGTCACACAAAACACCTCACAGATCTCTCAATCTTGTTACAATAATTTCCCAACACACCACTGAACCTGTACATCTTCCTGAACCTGTCATCACCTCCATGCCATCTCTAAATCTTTATTGCTATACATGTTACAAACACTAGTATGAAGCTTGTACAGTCAAGTTATTTGCTTCTACACATCTACAACACATGTCAAACAAACCACCCCCCGCCCCCCTACAGTAACAGAAAACTCCTATCATCAAAAATTGAGAAGAGCCCCCTGAGTTCAAATGCATCTCCAATTGCTCCGCATTGTTGTCTTATCCAAACACACCAAAAACTCACAACCACACATTAGCAACAGTTTCTATTCTGGATAGCTTCATTAACACAGCAGCATCCTCCTGCACACTGCTCGAGCTAGAAACAACTCATCCTTCATCTGCTCCATAACAGAAATAACCAACACACAAGCACACACACAAAATGCATATCACTTTGCTATCAATTTTCTGTGGACCAATACCCAACAATCTCCCCACTTGCCTCTTTCAGAAAAACAACATCCCTTCTGCTGTCAGATCACTTTTGCCAACTGTTGCATTCCTTAAGGTAAAGCCTGCTCCATAACTCTGTTTTCACTTTTCTCATACCATTATTGTTGTTAGTAGGAGTCAATTGTTAGATCACCGTTTGCATTTCAAGCAACAAGGAAATACCATTACTATCAAATGCCACATTTAACCAATCACCTCACTACAATGTAGAAGCATCAAAGACACATGCACTTTGTAGTATCAATCAGGTTAACCAACATCACATCCTGTCATTTTGAAGACAATCAAAACACTAGAGACTCTGTAGAACATTCTCCTTGAGATTCAGAAGACAGACCATCTGTTATTAGGTCAACATTTTCTCCATAATAATGCACATCTCTGCATCATTTAGTTGAACGTGATGAGAACCCAAACACATGATAACAGAGAGGAAACACCTAAATAACAGCCAGTGTATCTTCATACTCAATTGCAAGTTCCAAGCTGCTCATAGTACATGGACCCACCCGCAATGCATCCTTCAATGGAAGTACATGCTGACAGTAAGAGTCAGAAACTCCTTCATATGCTTTTACATTGCTCCATAGTCATCCAAGCCAAATGCCACAAAGATTCCTACTTCAGTAATTGGAGTCTTTGGGCTCAAGACCTCTTCTTCATTTTCCACTGAATGAATGTCTCCCACTTAACACATGGAATAAAAACTGAGTCACCAATCAAAACAGTCAGAATGATGGGGTGAAACAATGTTCAGTCCTTTCATCAGAAACTAATCAATACACCTGCAACAGATCCTTCAATAGAAGTACATGCTGTGTCACTACGAGTCAGAAACTCCTTCATATGCTTCAACATTGCTCAATGCTCATCCAATCCAAACAACACAAAGATTCTTACTTCAGTAATTTGGAGTCTCTGGGTGCAAGAACTCTTCTTCATTTTCAACTGAATGAATGTCTCCCACTTAACACATGGACTACAAACTTAGTCACCAATCAAAACAGTCAGAATGAAAGGACGAAACCAATGTTCACTTCTTTCATCAGGAACTAATCAATACAAAAATCTCACTTCAAAGTGCTCTTCCATCTTTGTGCTTCCTAGGAAAAAATTCCCTCCTTAGGAATGACTCTACATACCAACAATCAATAGTGATCCAGGTGCTTCTGAAAACTTAAATTGGCAAAAGATCTAGAAAGAAAACTCACAACCTAAGAAGGGAGAAACTGAATCAAAATCTGGCAGGTTGTGCAGGTATTTCCAGCCACTATTACTTTGTAAATCTCAAGATAACTTACCGAACAGTCAATGCCTCAGCAGCAACAGCTGTGGCTGCTACATTGCTGGCTAAGGTGTAACTGCGGAGAGCTAACTGCTTGGACTTCTCTATGATTTGCTCGTACCTGTGAAGTACCCAAAAAGTTATCAGTGTTGAGAACCAGTCAACTCTTCTGTGTCTTGAGAATCATCTAAATTAGCAAAAAATTGCCATACACAGACACACATCACAGGAGACTTGATATCTAGTAGAAGAAGAGTATAACTAGACATAGATCACTCCTGATTTTCAAAGAGACAGCAATTCCCCTCTGGCACTACATAGGTAACAACAAGATGGTCACAGATAACAATAGAGTACTTACACATTAGGGTGTTGGGTACCCATGACAACCGTGCCCATTTTGGAGTCGATCTTAGCATCAAGGCGTGCATTGCGGATGAGGTTCACAATCCATCTCTCAGCATCATCATATTTCATGTTCAGTTTCTGAGACAGCATCCTGCCAAAAACAACAGCAACCCCAATCAACATTAATCCTTACAGTACATCCACATGACTCTTACAGTATGCTCTAAATTGGAGCAAACATGAATCAAACTAGCTGAGCTTCAGTAAGCTCTGGGTTCCTGACCATGCCCTTGTGCTAATTTGGCATCAGCCTAATTGATGAGCAGAGAGCACATGCTCAAATTAGGATTCCAGTTCATACAGCCCAGAAAACATGTCCAAGATTGTTGCTGGAACAGTCTAGTGCCTTCTAGTGGAATGCTAACACTGCACATAACAAACCCCTCACACCACTGAATGCCAGAGTCATTACCCAATGTCAATGCACTGGTGTATGCGGCAGTATGTCTCAAAGATAAAAAGTCGGGCATTCTCAAGAAACTCATCACGCAATGGAATGGTCAAAAACCCATTCTCCTGAACTTGCTTCCCCAAAAAGAAGTCATTCACAATCACCTGCATATCAACCAGCCATCAACAATGCAATTAAAACAGATATCATGTTGCAAACCATGCCTTCTGAAGTTGGGGGACAAACAACCATTGAAGAAAATTGGCTGTTCTGCACTACTGATTGACCTGGACACTGAGTAGGAGCTCTTGCACTTGCCAGTAGAAGTTCAATGCCACCAACTCATAGAGTCAGATATAGCAAGAATCACCGTCCCTGACTCATGTGACTTTTCCTCAGATCATATTTTATCACACCACATGATGTAGCTGATGAGTTGTCCAAAGTTTGGACCAGTCTCATACAGGATAATTTTACATTCAAAGTTGAACTCTGCAAATATAAACCTCTACAGCAAACCTATCTTGATGTATCAAAACTTTCACAAGAGTTCCAAATTTTCAAAAAGCTGTGGTGATTGAACCCTCCAACAGAAACAGACCACTTCACCTAATTGCTTCAGGGCAATCTCACCACAATGGCCTCATTGTGCCTGGCGAAAACTTTCAAGTATCAAATCAGAAGATATGATCATTCAAAAGTATGGTCCATCTGCAACACAACTCACAGTTAAAACAGCAGAAACCCTATAAGATCCCCAACATTTGGTCAACTACTGCTAGCAGGTCTCACCTCCTCACATTCACGCAATTTCAGCTCAGCACCTTCAAAGTCATAGTTGACATATAGGCACTCCAGAAACTCTGTAATAGGGTCACTGTATGTGTAGTGCTCCTGCTGAATGACTTTGATCAAATCCTTCAGCATATTTCTCCGTCTTTTGTTCACAATTGCAGCTGTAGCCAGGTAGCGTAATAGATGGTGCGCATTTGTCTGAATAGCATTCAGATACCTGCAAAACAAAGAACTACTAGTTTGTCTCATATCCCCAAAAACAAAAATCAAAGTTGCACAGAGCATATGCCTCTTTTTTCACTAGAAATATCGTCCGGTGACCTTGATATGTCAACCATCAGGGCATACCTTTCTGAGAAGAAAAGGTCGATAATTCCATTCCTTCCATTCTCATGGTTGAAGAAAATAAACAGACTCCAGTGCATCAGCCATGTGCGTTGCTGCAACTGGTTGAGTGGGGATGAAAAATTCTGTTACCACCCAAATTCACACATTGCATGTCACATGTCCTTCAATGCCCACACAACAGATTTACACATCCCAATGTGACACATCCTTCAATGTCTCCATGTCACCATATACAAATCCTACATAACATTCAGTTCAGAATTTCAAACCTTTGAGTCAATGATCTCTTTAAGCCGGTTCAACTCTTCAACTGCCACATCCCAATTTTGCATCAGCACCTCAGCCGCAAGCTTGCCCCACAATGCACTGAAGCTGCGATCACTGTTGGTGCACAAAGTGCGGTACTGATAAAGGTAGTCTGATGCACCAGAGTAGTTGCCACACTCAAACTGGAATTTGGCATAGTCATACAGTGCCTCTATTTGCTCAGTGCCAATCTGCATTATTGCATGAAGTACATAAGCTGAGTTAGCATACAGCATCAAATAGAGCACAGTTTTCATGGTATAGAAGTACTGAGAATTTTCGAGTTACAATCCAGATTTACATACTTACACAGTCATGACTGCTAGCTAACTCAGAAACTGTAAGTACAAGAAATTTTCTTGCTATATTACTACTTAAAATATCAGATTTGACAATATCAGTAAACAGGACAAAAGGGCAAACCTAGCCTTAAAGAACAGAGAGAAAACAATAAAAATAAAACTGAACACCAGTTTGAACAATGGCAACATGAATGGTAGTGACCAGCTACCATAACATCCCCACTGACTTCATTAGCCCCCACTGCTGGGTGGAGGTCAATGTCATGTGTTAACTGACTATAACACTAGCTAACTCAACAAACCTGAAAGAGAAGGAGAACATCATGTAAACCCAGGAACACAAAAAGACAAAAGACCCAAACAAGGAAGAAGGAAGACAAAAAGAGAGAGAAACGAGGTAGAGAACTTCTTCCACTGTACTGAGACAAGAAAACGAAGTGCACTGAAAAGTTTAGACCTGCTCACCTGATACTTGTCCCGTAGCATTTGGAGGTTGTACTGCTTGTCAGAGCGAAGCTCCTGTACTAGGGCAGGGTTCTGCAAGAAACTGATCAGAGGTGCTGCTGATTCCTCCAATAGCTTCAATCGCCCCACTACTTCCACCCTCCTGTCCACCATCTCTGCTTACCAATTCTCGTCAGTAATGGAACCTCAAAACCACTGAACCCTATCATATTACCTTTCATCTGCCGTATTTTACAGCATTACTGCAGATGGCTTCACTGCAACCAATACACTGGTAGCCAAGGCCTCTTGACCACATTGCAAACGGCTGTGAGAATCAGATCCAGCGTGCACTAGTTAACATAGTTGCAATAGGATTTCTTGCCATTCAAATTCTAGGAAATCAAGCAGCTTCCAAGTCCTTGAAAGTAAACATGGTCCTTGCAAGAAAATTTCCCTAGGCACGACGAAGTGACGTCCTCCAACAAAGAACTCTAAGGGTGCGGAAGAGGAAAATGAGGCTCTCTAGTGTGCAGACACGAGGCCGTCAAATGCACCAGCTGCAGAAACGTTGCAATGTAGGGTTACTGAGCTGCAAAAAAAGGCGACATAGAGAGCCATTACCTTGAGGCACATCCTCCGTATGGTACAGACTTTTGTGAATATCCATCGCGTAGTCCACCATATTCGTCTTCGCCAGAAGCTCTATCTTGGCTTTCAGGATCTGGTCGTCAGCGTACAACTGCTTGTCCTGCAGAAACTCAAGAAGCGGGAACACGAGATGCCTGTCGAGGTATGGCGCCACCTTTGCTGTCAAATCATACTGCGCCATCCCTCCACGAAACAAAGGAAAAAAAAAACCGTCTCCCACAAACTACAAAAATCTGTTTACAATAGACCAGATCTTCTCCAGCCTCTTGCAAGTTTTCGAATCAAACGACGTCCAAGAGAGACACATGCACGCGCAAAAAAATTCACAAGAGAGAAAAACGAGAAAAGAGGGAACGGTTGACGAGGGCCCGGATTCTTCCCATCCAAGCACAAACCCTAACCCTAATCCTAGCGGAGACCCGATAGTTTCGATTTCACACTACACCAAAGAATTTCAGTAAATGTATAGTGTTTCACACAGTGAAATTTGCTAACAAAGAGCCACACGAGCGTTCCGGTTTCACACAACAGAAGAAATGCCACCAAAAGATCCTGTTTCACATAGTGCACTTTTGCAATTTGAATGACATCGACATTGAAATTTATATTGAAAACTAAAATTTTGTAGACATCTTTATATTTTCTTTCACATTTTTTTTTAGGTCTTTTCAAGAAGATCACCATTTTAGGGTTTTGAAATGTGTTTAAGGACTTCTTCATTTATGTTTTTGGAATATTAAAATATCTTTTACAAAATAAAAATAAAAATCTTGTCTTTAAACTCAAGTTGTGCATTGTTCTATTGACAAATTTTTGTTGTAGAACTTTATTAATTTGTTTGATCACTTCAACTATTTTTGGTAATAAATAAAAATCAGATTGAAATTCATGCAAGTTTGAGTTATTTATTTATTTATAGTTTTTGTTGAATTTCATTTCAATAAAGTATTTTTTCAAAAGATGTTTTTTATATACTTTGTCCTATGAAAGAAAGTCCCAAGATTGGTTTTGCTTGAGTATTTCTCCTAGCTTTCCAAGCTCACCATCATAAAATTAAAAGCAATGTGGGTGGATGGAAAAAAGTAAGATTTTAATGATAACAATTAATTCAATTTTGCAATTGTAGTTGAAAAACAATTGACTAAAAATAAAATAATAGGAGCCAATTTAGGACAAGGATTATGTTTAATGTAAAAACATATTTTGTAAAATATGTTTAAAATCATGATTTACAAATCAACTTTTAAATTGTTTTAATTTTATGACCCCAAAAGATATTGCATTATGGTATAATGTAAAGTTGTAATAAAAAAATTCTCATAGAAATGTCATTTCAAATCAATTTATTTAAAACAAAATCCATTAAGCAAGGAAAACCATGGACTACATGGTTTCAAAAGTGCTTTTGGGTATTCCATCTTCATTATATTCATTTTAAGTTTTGTCAAATGTTTCCACAATATATATAAAAATATTATCGTATAAGTTAATTTAATTTTTTAAACATTAATTTAGAAAATTATGCAATAGTTACATCCCAATGTGTCTCCTTTTATCATGTTTGGACCCAATTCCATGGTTTCATATCCTTAAAATTTTATACCTTAACATTAGAATTAGTTGTAATGATTGTGTTACGTCAACAATTTACCAACCAATGTTGCATGTTTGAACATTATTTGTTATTTTTGAATGTAACAATGTTATAATCTTCAAGTTTGAACATAAAATTGTAATACATGTTTAACTTTATGTTTTATAACAAATATAAATTAAAATGTTTTGTGTGCATGTGAAGTGATAAATAGACTTCCCAAACATATAAAGTATTGTCGTGAACATCATGAGATTATTTGCATTAGTTTAATCTAAAGAAAAACCATCCATAGGGTGATAGTATTTGTTGAAAAAGGGCCTATGACAAGGTGATATCCAAGTTTGGCCCCACATTTTAAGAACGCCCCCCACCCATAGATTTTTCCCCATTGTAAAATATGATGTGAACACTATCATTGAACCTAAACATACCTAAATTGCAAGGCATAGGAGGGTGAAGGATCTACACCTACTCCTTGAAAATAGGAAGGATTTGATAATTGAAACTATGCTTAATATCCTTGCCCTCTCAATATTAGTCATAATGTTGTTACTTTTTTCCTAAAAAGGTCATTAATGGATATAAGTTGCCCTCCAAATGCATTAGAAAATTTCTTTAAGTGCTTTAGGTTTCATACAACTCATTGTAGGATTGATTGATGTTGATTATTCAAATTGTGATTGTAAGATATATAAATCATGGGCAACATTTTTTTGTGAAAAAGTTTCACCATTTGGCAATAAATAAAGGGGGTGTGATTCATGCAAAGGATTTTTGGGGGAAAAAATAGCCCAAAGTCATCATAATTCAGAGAAAAAATCTCAGATTTAGACCATGGCTTCTAGCATGTTGCCAAAATATAGTGAGGTTCCAAATATATTTTATTTTTTTCTCTCAGTAGTACCCAAATTTGGCTAAATCTTTTCATTAGTAGAATTGTTGGTTTTTTAATTAACAAATTTAGCAAAAAAAATAAAATCAATTTGAACATGTGTCAAAAAATCATCTTATCATTTTGGATAAGTCAATTTCAACATATTCATTGTGATTAATGTGATTTTTTAATGAATATGTATAGACCATTTGATTGATCATTTAATGAATTTGTATAGACCATTTGATGGATCATTTAACGTCAAATTTTTGTTCATGTTTAATTTTTATTTAAAAATTATTATAAAAAATAATTCTTTTGTATTACAGAGGTAGATAAGCCACAAAAAGATAAGTAGGTAGGTGTTACCTTATCCTATCTTACTTGACCTATTTTAACTTAACCTAATATATCTTATTTAACTTATTTAGTTTATCTTATTTATTTTAGTTATTTAAGCATGTACATAAGTTATAATGTTAAGAATTGAACTTTTGACTTCTCGAATAATAAACCAAGTCTTTAACCAATGGGTCACACCGTTAAAAAAAAAAATGATTAAACTTCTTAGTGTTTATTTTTTATCATTGATAACGTGTTGTAACCAAAAGAAAGGGGTCTTGTTCACCACATAAAATGATCGAACCCCTGATGCGAACCTGACCTACCCTGATCTATTCATTGACGCTCAGACCTCCGAAACTCAAACGAACACCAACTGAAACTACTGATCCCTTCAGATACACTCGAAAAGTCAGCTCCTCACCACCATACACCATTTCAGAAGCAAATTCACACACTGAGACACACAAACTTCACATGCAAAACATCTCTTATTTTAATTACAGAATGAGTACATGCCGAGAGCACAAGCTCTCTCGGAAACCCTCCTCTAGAACTTCAGATCCCTCCGAATCTACACTTGCATTCTCTCCTTTCCAAGAAAACTTTTGCAGCAAAACGACATACTCCGAGTACCAGACGCAGCGGAAAAATCGGTAACCGGCAGAACTTGCTCTACTACAGCTCAAGCATTCTCACATTCTCATTCCCCACTCTGCTAGCTATCTCCCCCACACTTCTGTCTTCTCTTCTCTTCTCTCGTCCGCTCTGTCCACCACCCTTCTTCAAGCTTCTACCTGCCATTTTCTTCCTCTTTCCTCCGGTTGGCTTCTCCTCCAAGCTTCCATCTCCCATTCTGTGCCGTTCCGTTCCTCCTCACCGACCTAGCTATCATTTCTTGCCGCCCTCCTTAAACCAGCTCCATCAGCTTTCATGAAGACGCGCCGCCATTTTCTACACACAGCACACACTAAGAGACAGACTCCATGCACCCCATGCAGGATTAATGAGCGCCGAAAGCCAAAAACGGCCATCACAATTAGCCCAAGAATAAAAGAAATCCAGTGTTCACACTGGACCAGATCTACCTATCTTCATGTTACAGTGTGTCCATAGCCCTTCAACATGTGCAAGCCATTGCAATTTTTTAACACAATGTCACACCGAGAAAACATTCCTCATCTCTTTCACACATCATTATTAGCATTTTTGTCATTAGTTGATTTGTGGGAGATGACACCTTTTTCTTTACAAACTTTTATTTTATTAATATATTAGTGGTGTGCTGATTGTTATGTTTTTTTTGGTCACGAGTGTTCTCATGCTTTTATTTGCCTTGCACTTCTTGCGGATAGGATCCCATCCCATTGGATTTTCTTTTGCTTTCATATGATGTGAAATATATTGGATTTTGGACTTGCATGTGTGTGCAGCAGCAGCAACCCACCACTCATGTTCTTTTCTAGTCTCTTTCACTTTTTCTGCACTTCTGGGTTACATTAGCCTGAACCCTAGAACTCAACTACAAAATTGATTGAAAGAGAGAGATGAGACCTTGTCACACAAAGTATCACAACAATAAAGAGGGTTCCAGACTTAGGTCTTGCTTTTGAGAATGAAGGCAATATAAACATGACTTGCTCATTTTGATGAATATCTAGTCCCCTAAAAAAATTTAGCCCCTTTTTTTTTGGGTCAAAAATGTGTGGGGCCTTAAAAAAAGAAGAAGCATAGATAGACCACCATAGCAAGTGTGCTAATTAAGCTTTTGCCATATATTTTGGACTCAATCTTTTGATGATAAAATTTCAAATTTCACCATTTTTATTGCATTATTTTAGATTTATCAACCAGGCAAATTTTTATTGCATTAGCTGAGATTTATTAACCAGCCAAAAAATGAAAGAAAAAAGGGGGGTGTGTGGCGAGAGGAGAAACGATCTAGTCAGTTGTGTGAATGGGGTTAAGATGTTCTGTCGTCAGTGACGAGGGCTGCGTCGTCGTCCCCGGCCCCACCCTTCGTCTCCTACGAGCAGCCTCGTCTCCCCCGAACGCCCAGTCTCGCAGCAAGCCAGCGTCTTTATAATCCATCGCGCTCTGCGGCAGATCTCCATCTCCATCTCTCTCTCTCTCTCTCTCTCTCTGGCGCCCTCTGCTAGTTCTTTCGATCATTTTGTTGTGTTGCTGTTCCGCTGCAGTAGAGAATTAGAATTCGGCTGAGCTGGGAGCTGAGAGCTGCCGTGAAGCTTAGTCGCGCAACATGGCAGGATCAAGCTTATCGTCGTCGTCTAGTACTGCTGTCAACACGAGTGCTATGATAATGATGGTGGTGGCGATGGTGGCGATGGCGTACTTTCCCTATGCAGCAGCAGATGCGGTGACCATCGTGAACCAGTTGGGCGAAGACCTTGTGCTACATTGCGCATCTGCGAATGACGACCTGGGTGTACAGACGCTGGTGAACCTGCAGGAGTATGGATTCAGGTTTCGGGAAAACATATGGGGCTCCACGTTGTTTTGGTGTGATTTCACGGCCAATGGATACCCGCCCCACCGTCAGGACGTTTACAAGGGCGACCGATATCTAGCCGATACTTGCTGGTGCACCTCGTGTAATTGGGTGGTTACTCGAAACGGGTTCATTTGCAATGGCCAGCAACAGCCTTCATGGACTTGGGGCGGAACCAACTAGCTAGCAAGGTAAAAGAAATTATCACACCCATTGTCAAAGCTTCAGTTCACATGAGTTTCATGAGCTGATTAGTGGGCATTGTGGGCAGTTTCATGATCATGTTCTTAGTATTTTTCCATTGTTGTTGAATCCTCTTGCAGCTGCAAATTAACTACAGCTCGGCTTGATGATACTCTGAGACCTGGTGACGGCACCGCTGATTGTGATAAGCAGGGAGAGAGATCAGAGACTACAAAAGTGCAACAGATGTAGTTTTTTTTCAGTTGGTTCCAATGTCTTGAAGAATGTTCACCAGACCACATTATTGTGAACTGAGTTCTGTGAGTTCATCTTTTGGAAACTTTGTTGTTGCCGATTTGGAACTCGCCATAAAGGGTGTGCCCAGAGCCATATTCTCTGAATTGTGAGTCCATTTTTTTGGGGAATTTCATGGAACGTAATTTCCTGTTGTAACTATGTTTGCTGGTTTGAAACTTGTCATAAGGGGTTAAGAGCCATTGTTATGAATCGTGAGCTCATTTTGGGGGAATTTCATGACCTTGCTGCTGGTTTGAAACTTGCTCCATACAGTGCCCAGAGTCATTGCTTTGAATTGTGAGTTCATTGATTTGGGAACTTCATGCATGAACATTTCCCATTTTAGCTTTTGTTGCTCTGGTTCAAAGGTTTGAAGTTGCCACGACCGACAGCGCCATTCAAGTAGTCAATTGTGAGTTATGACTTATGACCTTCATAGAACAATCTGTATTTCAATTGTTGTTGTTTGAAACTTGTTGAACTCTGAGGTGAATAGTTTTAAAACATGAAAGTGGGAAATTTGTATGGATTTGTCTCCACATCTTGTTACTTTCTTAACTACATTCTGCACTAGTGTGACAAACCTTGCATTCCTCAATCGTTTCGTCATTTCTAAATGCCCACCTTTAGGTTAGTGTAACCCAAGTTATCACCTTCAAATAATACATACAAATTTATAAGAAACCTAAAGTTTAATGGTGTTATCATCCACCTCCAAAAGCCCAATCTTATCTGTACTATTTTTATTGTCTTCCATCAAAGTTTCTTCCATTTCCATGAACATTTTTAGAGACATTGTTCTCGCTCAAACACCACCAAGCTAGTTTTGTAAGAGAATTTTGGACATTACACCAAGACACGGGTTATTAAACTACACATATGACTAAATTTGTAGTCACATGTGCCATATGTGATTACATGGCTTTATAGTATAAATGTCCACGTCACTTTAAACATGATTCTTATCCACGCTTCCAACCACAAATGTCATTACAACACATGTTTTCCATGACTACAATCATTTTTCACCACAATCGTCATTACAACACATGTTTTCCATGACTACAATCATTTTTCACCACAATCATGGTATAAATCTCCATGTCATTTTAACCTAGGTTAGGAAAGTAGGTAGGCTACTTAGGCAAGGAACCAAAGTAGTTTAAGCCAACTTCCTAGGTTGTATGTGGGTTCCTAGGTTGTATGTGGGTGAAAACACAATACGAGGCATTTTAGGCAAGAAATTTATTTATTTATTAGTACATTTTGTCTTAATTTGGGTAGTTTTTTCTTTGATTTCATCTAGCATTTTGATAAACATGTTAAATGAATTTTGATACGAAAGCCTTCAACATAATTCTTGTTATCTTTCAAATAAAAGTCAGTTTTCAACTTTGTTTTTTCAACATAGTTTTCTTCTGAATGAATGAAAAATTCATCCAAATGTTTTTGTGAAATCACAAAATGGAACTTTTCATATGGAATTGAAATGGTACAATCAACTCATATTCAATATATGACTAAGTACTTCATCAAATGTTTTAATTATTTGAATCATTTTTTGTAAAAAAAATCACTTTGCAATATATTGGTATATATATTAATTTTCCACAAATGTATTATTTAATCATTTAATATCAACTAAAAACTGTTGTTTCTTTTGACAATTGCATTATTTAGCAGTTGAATTACATTATTTTAAGTTCAATATATGAAAACCTCTTATAATAATGGTTTGGTGGAAGTTCAAAATCACATAGTTTTTGAAAACAATATTTGTGACAACATTTTTTGGTCACCATAATGTGTTTTCACCAAAGTGTGAGGACTTGAACCCATTTAGTCACATTTTTTTCATGTAATAAGTTTCTTCCCATAAAATTATAAACATTAGATTGCATCTACCTAACTAACCATGCCTACGTAATTTAATTGAACTGAACATAGCCTACCTAATCTAGTTTCAGTTAAGCCAACTGAAGCTAACTTGGGTTGGACTAACCTAACCTAGGACTAACCTTGAATTATTTAAGCCCACCTAGGTCAACCTATAATGACTTTCCTAAACTAGGCATCCATAGGTTGACATAATGTAACTTATGTTACACTAAACCTCCTTAGGTTGATTTAGGTTACAGTAGGCCTCCATAGGTTAACCTAGGCTTCTTTAGGTTCATATAGGGTAACCTAAAAGTTAAGTCTAGAAGTTAAACCTAGGAGCTAAACCTAAAGATTAAACATAAAGGTTAAATTTAAAGGATAAACCTAAGGAGTAAATCAATGGGCTAAACCTAGGGGATAAATTGAAGGGCTAAACCTAGGGGCTAAATTGAGGGGCTAAACCTATAGGTTAACCTAAGGGATGAACCTAAAGGTTAAACTTAAAGGGTACATATAAGGGTTAAACCTAGAAACTAAACCTAAGGGCTCAACTTAAGGGTTTAACTTAAAGGCTACATTTAGGGGTTAAACCAAGGTTAAACCTAAAAGATAAACTTAAAGGTTAAATCAACAAATGTTAAACATAAAGGTTAAACATATGGTTAAATTTTAATTCCAAACATTTTATGCTTAAACATATGGGTGAAAATTTGAACTAAATTTAAAAATAAAAAATATGGCTAAATATATGGTTAAACCCAAAATCTAAATATATGGTTAAAGTTATAAATGAAAAATATGATTATATCTTAAGTTGAATAAAAACTAAATGTTTGGCTAAATTTAAAAGCTAAATATTTTGGCTAAACATATGGCTAAACTTAAAATTTAAACATATGGCAAAATCTAAATGTTAAACTTAAAGTTTAAACATATGACCAAACCTAAATGCTAAACTTATGGCAAAGCCTATAAATTAAACATATAATTAAATCTTAGGCTAAACCTAAAAGTTGAACATCTAGTTACATCTAAAAATAAAACATATGGTCAAACACAAAGTTTTAACATATGGTTGAATATTTAAATTAAACATATGGTTAAACTCCAAAATTAAATATATGGTTAAATATGTAATTTAAACATATGGCTATTTACTTAAAGGTTAAACCTAGAGGTTAACATAGGTTAAACCTAACTTAACCTAGGATAACCAAAGTTAAACTTAAGGCTAACCATGGCAAAACCTATGTTACACCTATGTTAAAACCTAGGTTAAACAAAGCTTAGTTTAACAATAGCAAAACTCAAGCTCCAACTAAACTAACCTTGGTTAAACCCACACCTAGGCTAAATTCAAGTTATTCAAAGTTAAGTTTTAACTAAATTTTTTTAATTTGTAAGACTAAACCTAAGCTAATCAAGGGTTTAAAAAACTAATATGGATTTTATTAGGTTATTATTATTATTATTATTTAGAATGGAAAAAACATTAAAAAAAACCTCAATAAATATCCCAAATATGTAAATCAACATTAACATGTGCATGATGTTCATGTTT
Source organism: Sphagnum contortum (assembly GCA_963920785.1). Lineage (NCBI taxonomy): Eukaryota > Viridiplantae > Streptophyta > Sphagnopsida > Sphagnales > Sphagnaceae > Sphagnum > Sphagnum contortum. The sequence continues at coordinate 1,601,351 of OY987281.1, forward strand.
CTTTTTATCCAACTTTTGTACATATGTTTGCATTTACATGACAAGCTCAAGATTGTAACAACAAGCACATCAAACAACAACCAATAACCTAAATTATGGTTTGCAACTCATGTCAAATGTATCAAAAACAATTTGGGTTACAACCCAAGCTTGTGGACTTAGGAGACACACTTGAAAGGCCATTGATTGTTATCATCCATAATAAATGGATATAATCTTCTTAAATTCCAAGGTCTTTTGCACTTTGAAGAAATAAGGTGTTTTACAACTATGTTTTTGAATTGCAACAACCATTTGCAACACAATGTATTTCTATAATGTGAATGTAATCAAACAAATTGCGAAAGTTGTAATGATGACTCATTCTACATTAACAACTTGGTTATGAAAACATTTTCATAATTATTTTTTGAAAGTAATGCATTATTTCTAAATAGTGGACTTTTGAAAAAAACATTAGAATGGTCAGTTGATTAGATTGTTAAATAATTCAAAAATTCATATTGAATTCCACTCCAAATTGTTTATTGTGAATAAACATGGGTTGAATAATTAAATAATAAAGCTAATTGTGAAATGTTATTTTGTGAAATCGTAACCAAATGGTGGTTATGAACTTTTGAAAGGTCAGAATTGAACCTCGTTTTCAAAAGTCTCTTTGAAATGAATTTTTTTTTTGTTTCTCAAAATTTTTGTGCCCCATGGGTACATAGTTAGAATCATTAAATGGGCTTCTATTCTTATGGAAATTATGGGTTTTTCTTTTAGAAATTTCAAAATGATTTCACCATATTAACTAACAACAATATTTTTCAACATGGGTTTTGACCTAGTTTTAAAAGGTTTCATAAGTGATTAGAACTAAAATAATCAAAAATTACATTAATGAAAACCTTAGGAACTGAAACCATATCCATATGAATTATTGATAAAAACTTGTTTGTGACTTTTGTGAGAGCTGTATTTACCAAAAATGAGCCATTATATTTTGCATTTACCCATAAACAATAATGTGCAGACATGGCTAAAGTTTTCAAAAATGACTTGACACCCCCATTTTGTGTTAATATCACATCAATGTTCATCAAGATGCGTCAATTTCATCCATTAAGTTGAATGTGGAATTTTATTGTCACTTAGTCTACTTTGGGACACCTAGTGTTTAAAAACAAATTCAATCACCAATGCTTTTATCACAATAGTACACTCATCGACCGAAACTATTTTGGTTGCTTAAACTATGCGTATTGAAACATTAGCAACCAAACAATTTCAATCATTAAAACTATGGTGGCTGAAATTGTTTTGATTGCCAAAAGTTTGGTGACCAATGCCCATTGAATTGTAACTATTATATGTTGGATTGATTTGTATCGTTCATCTCATGATCAAATTTGGGTCATTTTTTGTCACCATTCGAATAGGTTCATGTAACAATTGATAATCAATCATGGGTGTCCATCAGCGATTTAAATTAATCTAAATCATAATTGAAAAAAAAAACAACTTTCAAAAAAGTTAAGCAACCCACTTTACTTAATAAAAAGTGGAGTGTGTATTCTAAACTCATTTTCTCCTTTGAGGTGTGTGGGTTTTGTTTTATTTAACAAGCATTCATTGTTATATACCTTATAGGTCACCAAAGAACATGGCCATTAAAACACCAAACCTTTTAATGGAAGAAAAATTTATTTTGATGTTTCAAATGGAAGGGATTTGAATTTGCACCACACCTATAAATAACACAAAAGAACCTAATAGATCCACAAATCACAATGCCCAAACCTTCTAACAAGTTTCATTACAAAAGGGATTGAATTCAACAAAAAAACAAGAGTTAGACAAGAAAAGGGCAATTTCTTTTATTAAATGAACATATTTTGAATGTTGCTTGACACCAAATGTTCATAAAAGATGTGAAAATAACCTTAAAGTCTAAAACCTATTAAAAATCCTCATCCTACCATGGATTGTGCACAAATTTGTTGAAGCAATCTAAGGTCAACAAGCCCAAACTTGTTACTAAAAGGATGCAAAATTCCATTCACAAGTATGGAGCGACTGCTTGTTTTAACGGTTGGGACAATGTTGCAAGGCATCCATTGTTGAATGTGATGTTTGCTTGTCCTAATGGGGATGTATTCTTAGGTGCCATCAACACATTAGGGGAATGTAAAGATGCCCACTACATACGTAATGCCTTGGTTAGATAAATGGTTGAAAATTGAATAGAACCAAAGTTGTCGTGAAACAAATGGTGTTTGACATACTATTATTGCTACTCCCAACAAATGAGTTGGTGTTCTTTTCCCAAAGGTGGAATTAAACATCCTCCTAATTGTAACTAATACACCATTAGAAGTAAAACCCACCCATAGGGTTGGAAATTATGTTTACCAACATAGAGGATTATTGTAGGAGAACTTGGCGTTAACTTCCCCATGTTGAGGATCCAACCTCTCATTAGCAATTTGTGGTTCCAACACAAAAGCATTTTCCTTAGCCATTAATGTTACTATTGAAACGGCTATGTGTCTTCCCATGTGTGCTGACTATCATAATGAGCATAAGGGTTATAATTAGTAAGGTTAATGTTTGGGCATAAGACAAAGGCTACCACCCAATTTTGATTATTGAGTAGGTCTTACTTGATACCTAAGTTGCCCAAACATTGGAATTAAGAATTAATGAAAGTTAGGTTGTAATTTTTGTGGTGCTAGTCATTACTATTGAATGACATTAGGTAATGACTGATAACCCTTATGGTGGTGAGATTGAATTGATGGCTAATGGACCACATTTGTTGTCTCCATAGTTGTCAAACCCCAAGTATGTTTGCCCATGTGTAAATGTAGGTGCCATAACCAAATAGATGCCCCACATCCTTGGGTTTAAAATTTGGGAATTTTGACTATGGGTTAAGCTACAGTAAGTTCAACATCTCATTAAGTTTAGCAATAGCCCACAAGTGCAACAACCTTTGCTTCATGTGGTTTTAAGGCTTGAATACCCAAAGTTAAAATCTGAAAACCCAAGTTAACGTTAAGGTTCACCATGGAAGTGACACAAGGTTCAGATATAGGGAATAGGTCCATAAGTTGATTTACCAAATGAGGGGTGAAGTTTAAACCACCCACACCACTTGCATATTCATATCAACAAAATTCCCCACATTTAGAAATAGATTTACCTTCACACCTAATTTCTACACTATTGTTGTGGGATATTAAGGACATATATGGTGCATTTAAAGGACTCTACCAATATTTAGAGGAATTGGTCACCATCCATTACTAGAATTCTTGGTTTTTCAAATGATCCAAGTTGACTGACTAATTTTTTTTTTTACTAATGGACATGTCCATTTTGATTAGAGGCTCAAAACATGTACTTTTTGACCAATTAGTTTGACTAAAATGACCCATTTGACCAATACATCTAATGAAGTTAGACAACCCTAATCAAAATGGCCAATGGGTTTTAATCATTTAATCAAATTGAACATAAAAAATTGACATCATTAGTCAAGATGACCAATGTTATCTAGTCAAATGAAACATTTTATACCTATTACATACCTACCTCCTATAATCTTACAACCTATGTACCCACCTACCTAGATCTATTGTTTACATACTTACCTATGTACCCACCCACCCACTTACTTAGATGTATTACTTACCTACCTATTTATCTAACCACCCACCCACCTACTCACGTACCTACCCACTCACACATCTTCTTCGTAGAACCTACCTACATACCTATGTACCTCATAGTCTTGCAATGATGTCTTGAAATAAACATGTGAAATAAAAAACTTGACAAAAGTCAAACGCCTTTTGATGGTGTAATACCTTAATTAAAAATTTGGTTTATCATTGGGGAGGTCAAGGGTTCAATTGTTAATACTTACAACCTATGTATATGCCTAAAAGGCTAAAGTAGTTAGGATAGGTTAAGTAAATTAATTAGGTTATACCAAGTTAAGTTAAGGTAGGTTGAGTAGTGTAAGGTAGGCTACCACACAAAAAAAAAAGAAATGGTAATTTTTTTTTTGAATTAATTATTAAAATATGTGCAAAATTTTGACCAATTAAATGGTCCATACTCTATTAATAAAAAAAATCACCTTACTCAAAAAAGACATATTGAAATTGATTTGTCCAAAATTCAATGGAATGGTATTTTTTACGCTTGTCCAAATTGGGTATTCATGTTACTAAATTTGCTGGTAAAGAAAACTAGGAATTCTACTAGTGATCAAACTACATGATTTCATTCAGGAGTTTGACACATGGTGCGATATGCAACAACTATAGAATCCCTAATTGTTTACTTCTTTTTTTGGACTGGAAATGTTTATTCCAACATTTAAAAAGGCCATTCATGGATGATTACCATGAGTTTTGCTAAGTCCATGTAGATGAGATTGCTTTTTGGTGATTCAAAACAAGTTCAACTACAACAAGCATGATGTTTTATATCATGCAAATAAATAAAAAAGCTCCAAAATTGTTTGTGCATTAACTAATGATCAATGATGGGCGATTTTACCCTAACATAGTCTACCAATTAAGTATACTAACAATAACTATTATAATTCATAATAGTTGATAAATAGTAATTACTATCATTATTATTATAATACAAATTATTATAATTACATTACAAGTTTTGTAGCCATATTTAATTATATGATAGGCTAATTAATTATAGCTAATAGTAGTATTATTAATTTATAAGACCTTAGGTTAATTAATATTAATTTAAGTTAGGTTAATATAATAATAATAATAATATCTAGTAGTTGGGTAGAACTTACATGAAGATCCAATATGGTAATTGTAAAGTATTTGCAAATGTTGAAAAAAATGTTAATAAATGTTTCATTTATTCCAATTGTGTTGTAGTTGTCATATGTGACTTTCGTGTAACTTGTTAACAAAATCAAACATAGTTGACCAAAATCATGTATATAGTGCGTACATTCATTCATATATAGGTCCATCTTGGGATTAATATGCAACTACAATAAGTCTTTGTGAATTTCTAAACTAGCATTTTTTAATTCCCCATATTTCCCATGGGATATTTATAATGTAGTTGTAGATTAGTTATTTCAAAGCTTTAGTTACAAGGTAATGAGGTTTTCATAGACATAATTTCTCGTAGTTTTGGAATAAAATCACTTTTGAAATGAATTGTGTTTTCATTAAGGTCTTTAACTTGTGTGGGCATATGCCAATATTTAAGCATGTTTCTTGCGACTCTTGGCACCCTTCCTAGTCTTTATGGTCCAAGCTATTGTTTTTTGGAAAATAGATTAACACTCTTTGATGGAAATTGATGTTAGTGCAACACAAACTTTGGTGTTATCTATTACATATTGGCAACACTTAAACATAACATGACCTAACAACTCCCTATAAATGGTATTGTCAACCTCAAAACTTAACATGAAATAACAAAACTAAGGGTAGAGGTCATAGTTGAAAACTTCTACCTTCATCCTTCACATATGGAAGAATCTTAACATTGAAGCTATATGTTGATAACACCTCATTAACTTGTAAGGCCATGACCTAGTCCCAAATGTGGTAGTAATTTCAAATAAGCCAATGGTTACATGATCAAACTTGTAATTGTGGTTCGAAAAATGAACAATCAAATCAAAAATGTCCATTCCTCTTGACATCCAGAAATCAAAACTCATTGAGAAAGTGTTGCATGATTCAAAAGCCCATAAATGAATTTCTTTTAGCCAACTTGGCAAAAGATCATTCATTAATTGATGCCTTGAAGGAAAATTGGCACAAGGATTCTACCTCAAAATTAATCGTTTAAAAAATGGTGACTCAACAAAAGATAAAAGCACCAACTTTTTATTGATAAATAGGACTAGATGGGTGCAATCACAATCAAATGAGCCAACGGTGACAAAAGATTTAAGGAATGCAATCCTTTTTGTGGTCATTTTCACTTTCTCATAAAAAGGATTTTTGGGATGAAATCTTTTGCAATATGTTATTAAAATACATATTATTTTTTCAATATCACATTTTTAATTAATTTTTCATGAATAATTAAGAAATGTTTTTCAATGTATAGATTCTACTAAATTTTTCTTTTTGTTTTGAAAATTGTCTTAATTTCAACGTGTATGAAAATATGTCAATTATTTATTTTTTCATAAACTACAATTTTTTTTAAAAATGTCATGTACATTACACCCCATTTACATGTGGTAAAGGACTTTTGAAATTTAAAAAATAAATTCAATAGGTTTTTAATTTTTAAAATTTTAAATTTCACAGCTTTTGAATTATGGGTGAAAGCACATTACAATGACCCCCTTGGAGCACTTTTGGGTATAGTATTATAATACATATAGTATAATTGTTCCAAAAGCATGGTACATTTAATTTTGGGTATCAAGTTTGGTTTTTGGGCCTTATAAAAAAATATTTTACAAAATTAATATTATGTAATATTATTTTAAAATAACATTAAATTTAACTATTTATATTGAAGGATCCATGAAAATATTTGTAGTATACATTGGTATAATAGGGCCATAGTTTTGTTTTGACTACACTAATTTTAGGGCTTCATTATTCATTAAAACAATCAATTTTAATGAAAATTTTAAAATGGCCCATCTAGTTATGCTTGTCATGTTCTATGTGGATTTGATTTCTTGTCAAAATTTCAATTTACCATACATTTATCGCATCTTTGCTGAAAAAAAACATTTTTTGAAATGAAAATTTACAAATTAATCACATGGTATTCAACATTGTTCATATTAGGTGAAATGACATGGTTCAATATACCTTCAACTTTCATAAAGATTAAAAATCATTTAAATTATTTTTGGAGTATATTTGTGTTTTTGAATACATAGATACATTACATTCATTTCCTTAAATATACTCTAATCTCCCATTTTATAAAATGAAATGAAAATTATTATTTTAAATCTTTTGCCTAGGTTATATTCTAGCATAATATGCAATATATTGTGAAAATCTTTCAAAAGTTTGAGGTGGGATACACTCAAACATGCACATCCCTAGAAAGTAGTACAATATGACATCCCAAAAAGGGTCACCGTAGTGTGTTAATCATTTAACATTACATTCCATGATTAACATGGCATTAAAGTGGCACCACAAAAATATATCTAACAAAATTACAATTTTATAAAGTTTTGGCAGTCACTCCAAGTGCTTTTTGACTTGTTTGATTATGAATGCACCTAGATCCTTTTCAAAAAAAAATTTGACGTGGATCATATTGATCATATGGGCCAATATTACAAAAAAAATAATGTAATGTTGGATGGGGTGGGTCTAGACCTTTTTTTTGCTACTTGTCTAGCTTCAAGACTAACATTATTTATTTATTTACTCCATTCAACACAAATTTTCTAGTGAATGGTCCCCAAATGTTTCCAAAAAGCTAAAATTCCATTCATGGACTTGTAGTTGATGAGACCTTTTTCACACCTACAAAACCAACAACTAGGTAACACAAAATGCATCTTAATTGTTTAACTTGGATTGAGTTAGAATTTACCTTTGCAACACTTTTAGCGTTTGAAAGTTTCATTGTTTTGCCAATGTTAATTACCATAATGTTCTTTCATTTACAATTGTGGAAGATGGATTTGCTTATGTTGAAGTAGGAGTACTGGCATAGCCAATAGAAGCTAATGCAACCATAGAAATAACAACATCCAAGTCTATTGTCTTAGATGGAACCTCAATGATGTTATGAACTTGAACATTTGTCATAGCTTGTATGTTGTCCACATTCTCCATTTTCCTTATGGGGAAAAAACGATGTTAATCATAAGTTACAACAATAAACAAAATGGCAATTCGTAAGGAATCACCTACTATAGCATCCGATTTTGAAAAGATAGATTGCACTCCTATGACATGAAATTTAACACATTAATCATTAATACCCACCCACTTAGCAAAAAAAAAGAAGAAAAAGAGGAAGAATATATATCTTACCTATTGTAAAGAAGATAGAAGACTTGTGTGGTGGAAAGGAGTTGTAGTTTAGTGGACAATAGTTTTGTTGTGGTAGAGAAAAGAAAAAACCTATAGATGAAAAAAGGTACAACCAATACAAAGGAAGCAAAAAAAAAAATTTGAAAAATGTTGCAAAGGAACACCACATAGCACAAGGTAATGACAACAAACACCAATTTTGTTGGAACGGAATAAGTTGCAAAGAAAGGGCACCATGCATGGAAATGGACACACAACTAGCAAAAGAAAAATGAAAAAAAGATTATGGGAAAGGATTGCAAGACCTTAGAATGTAAGGTGAAAGCAAAGATCATGATGGAAATGAATTGCAAATTGCAAACAAAAACTACAAAGCACAAGTCGAAAGCAATAAAGTTCAAAAAGAAACAAGTTGCAAACAAACATCATCGCATGCAAGATGCAAGCCGAAAGTGAAACCCAACAAGAATGCAAGGAGAAAGCGAAAATTCGTGAAGGAGACATGTTGAATGTGACTACAAGCCAATGGAGGAGAAAACTTACAAAGGAGACACATTATAAACAAACATTTCAAAAATTAGTATGCAATTTGAAAGTAAAACACAATAAGAGTGCATTTACACTTGTGATGGAATTTTAGAAAAAATGAATACAATGGAAAATGCCAAAAACAAAACTTGTGAAGGTGGAAAGCAAAATGGAAACCATAAAGGTAGAAAAACATAATGAAGATCGTAAAGGTGAAAAGTGAAACAAATACTATGACAAAGGAAAGAAAGAGGGAGATGGGAAACACAAATAATCAAGAGAAAACCTTAAAGAATAGAGACAAAACCTAAAAGGAAAAGCCCGAACCCTTACAACTAGAACTGAAACCAAATTTTTGCAAATATCCCAATTTGGTTCAATGCCAACCCTAATACCCAACCTACCACCTAGGTTTGGTTACAATTTTTTTTTAATGGAATCTAGTTCCCTGTTCACCATGTTTGGTGGTTCGGGTTAACTAAAGGGTTAGATTAAAATTTTGGTTAGGTTTTAATTTGGTTCTTTGGAACTAAAATAGATAGCTCTAAATTGCCAAAGTAGGTAAGGCCCAACACTAGTAGACAATTATGCCTTTTAACAAGGGAGCTAACACCCAAACAAAACCCAAATTCTCAAGAAGGCTAGTTTTGCAAGACAACCTTGAGTGAACCAGCACCTACATTGGTACCGTGGTAAAAACCAATGTTGGCCAAATCTTATTTTTGAAGAAAACTTTCAATCCTTGTTCCAACCTTTTTTTGAAAATTTGAAGAACCCCTAGTTCTAGTTCAACAATTTTTAGATGAAGCTTCTGCTCCAATTCCAAACCCAATTCTTCACATTTCAAGACTCCTTATTCCCATTTTTTTAAAAAAAAACATTATTAGGCAAGTCCAATTCAAATTGAATATGATTCTACCTACTTAAACATAGGCCAAAACTGATTTTTTTAGGTTACTAAAACTATATCGTTGATACAATGTGATCACCTATGTCAATTACATGCTTAATGCCAGTTCTTTGCATCCCACCCTGAAATAAAATTCAAGTGTACTTGAATTTGTTTTTCAAACTAACAACATGTTTAACCCCAATATAATTAGTTATTTTAAAATATATATTTTAAAAAATGAACAACCACAACTTGTATAAGCCAATTATTGGTTTGGTTCTAAGTGCAAGTCAATTCCTTGTTTTGGTTGTGGCTTTTAGTTTTGGTTCATCTTAAAATTGGCATTCTAAAAGCTAGAATGAACCAACAACCACTAATGCACCTATTGGCCATTTTGTCCACTGAATGGGTTTTATTTATTCATTCAACAGCATGGGAGGTTCATCATTGTTTTTTTTTTTTTCTTTTGCTCACCACTATACTTAGTTTTTTTTTTTTTTTTTTTTTTTTGGTTCTTGGCTGTGTTTTCCCTAGACTTGACCTCACACATAGTTACCTTACTCACCTTTCTACCTCATAAGTATTGTACCAACCTTGGTACCTTTCTAATTCTCCTCTATTGGCATAACAACCCTAATAATTAGCTATTATATTAATTACTTGCCCTACTAACCTAACTACCCTATTAACTACATACCCTACTAACTTAACTTCCCTATTGATCTAACCATTGTACTGAGTACTTACCTTACTAACCTAGCTACCTTACTAACTAACAACCCTATATACACAACCACCCTATTCACATTAGTACCCTACAATCTAGCCACCTTGACAAGGTAGCTTGTTTCTTCTAACCCCATTTTGTTGTATTAAAATTTAATTTTTTTCATGAGAAAACAATTGCAATACCTTTTGCATGTGCATATATTCCATTTTTTCTTGTGTGTTTTCTTTCAACAAAATGTACAAGATTTTTATTTTGGTTTACGAATGGTGTATTTTAAAATGATGGATGTGAAAGAAAAATTGGGTATATTCATGATCAAATCCTCCAAAAGGATTGTCACACTCAAAAATTCATGGGGTCATGTATTTCTTTACATTTTTAGGACTCAAAATTTTGATTATTTGTTGTATTTAAAGATGTTCTTTTAAAGAATACCTTCACATGATTTGAAATTTGTGAGCCAATCACAAAAGTGATTTGAATATAGTGTCAATTTGAGTCCTAATACAAAAAAATATGATTAGTAACATGAACAATAACAAGGATTCAGAACATTAAAAGACCAATACATGTGGATAGATGATGGTTTTATTTAATTCACAAAATGAATAAAAGGGGTGGTACATAAGGCCTTCATTAAATGGATTGAAAAATCAAAAGTTTAGAAGAAAAGAATTCCTTGATGCAAAAAAATTTCAAGAAAGTTGGCCATTACAAATAGGACAATGAAAATACATCACTTAAAGGTTTTTAAAGGTTCTTGTATCTTCTTAAATCCTTAATGCTACCACCTTTAAAAACATCAATTAAAGGTTTTTAAGGGTTTAATTCGAAAGTTCTTCGAATGCATGATATCATTTGTAATCGTGAATTACATATTATTTACAACATCAACCCTAACCTTAATACTAGATTGTTTTGATTTTTTGCATTGTTCAACCAATACTTTTGAAAATCTTTGGGTTCGAACAAGGAGATGAGGATATTTGACATTGTGAAGGATATTAGCAATTTGTCAATCATTGAAAACACACATATAAAATATGTTGTAACATAACCGGTTCACTTTGAGATATAATATTGCATTGATCGTCTAAATATCAAAGACCTCATTGTGTATAAGGTTTCCACAAGAATGCATCCTTGGGGCATCAATTTCAAAATTGTTATTCCAAAAATTTGCTCAATTACAATTTCAAGGATTTGTCCTTATGTGTTAGATAGGTAGACTGGATGTTGCAACCTATAATGTCATTAGAGGTTGGTGGATTTTGGAAACATTGGATGGGTTAAAACTATCCAAGATTGATCAAGTGTATTCCCTTTTTTTTCGTTTCCTTATTTGTTAATTGTGATGAGAACAATGTTGAAGAAAAAACATGGAGTGGTTGATGGCTAATGGACATTAGGTCTTGCACTTATAAGAATTGTGATTACTTTTTACCTATTGTAAGTGTTAAATCATATGTATTGCTACACACCTTGAAGTCCATTTTTGAATTTTCAGTTAAACTATGATAGCTTCCTAACAAACAAACACAAACACAAACAAAGTCTTAATTTTGCAAATCTAAGTTAACTTGAACAGGTGGGGATCTTTGGATGTTCTTTTGCTACAAATTTAGTATTTCTACAACATTTCTATTCATATGTAGTTATGTTCATATGCAGCCATTCCAAGATATTGTTCTATGATAGGTTAGGTTTTGATAACTTTGAAAGCTCACAACATGTCTATGCAAGGTGTTGATTATCATTCATTTTTGGAATATTTTTGGATGTTATTGATTGAGTTATTTGCACCCTAAAATTTAGAACCAAAGTGTGTGTGTTCTTTAATGTTAAATGATAAAAAAAACAAGGTGAGAAGGTTAAAATCAATGTTGATGTTTTACATGTAGAATCAATAGTTCTTACTTGCACTTAAAAGGATGCTAGTCCATGAGCCTACGAACATGAACATGAGTAAGCAAACATGAGCAAGTGAGTGGGACCGAATCTTTTTAAAAATATTGTGTCCATGTGGATAAAATATTAGGAGAACATTTTTTGACACAGTACACAATATTTGATGATGTGGAAGAGTATTATGCCATGTGTATAGGGATGAATGGTTTTTATGGATGAAAATATGGATCAATTTTATTCTAGACATTGGCAACTATTAAGGGTTTTTTCTATTTTTCTTAAATTTAGAATTTTTTATCTTTTAAGCTTTCTAATTCTAGTTTAAATGGTATCAACGAGGTGCTGCAAATCAATGGTTACAAAAAATTAGATTTAATTATTTTCTTGTAGATGCAAAATCAAAACTCAATTTAATCTTTCATAGCAAATTGAAGAATGAACATATCTAAGTTTTAAGTGAACCTATTCATACACTTGAAATACAAGCAAGAAGTAGTCTCCAAAATAAAGAAAAAAGAAATTCCAAAAAGATGAATAGTTTATAAGAAGTTCCAAAAAGATCTTCATATCAATTCTCACATTCTTCTATTTATACCAAACATAACATTGTTATAAATTAAACAGACATTAGCCAATAAAACTTGAATTTAAACTATAGCAACTATTGGTCACATGTTTAAACTAACATGTTATTATCAACAATTGTTTACTATACAAGCTGGTTACTAATTAACTTAACCCCTTGGTTACTCTAACATTTATTATTGATTATTTCAACAGACCAATTCACTTAAAATCATGTTATCCAATAATAATTGTACCAAGTCTAAAAGTTATATTACTTCATTGGTTACCAATTAGTAACAACCGGTTATTATGTATTTAATTCTTGTAGTCAAATCATTAACAAGTTGTTTACCTATGGTATCAAGAGGTTTAAGTAAAAGAACAAGTTGAGATCCTAGTCTCTCAACAACATGTGTGTCCTTTAGTAATATCTCTAGAGTCTTGAAAACTTTAGAAGCATGTGTAATAGTGTCAATCAAAGTAACCTTTACACCTACCCCAATCTTTGGTATAACTAATGGTACATGTTTGGGGTAATAGGTTCTTTCAATCCTTCTACCTAAGTATTATCAACTACAACAACTACAACGATGGTTAGCTTTGCTCCTCCTTGGATTGGTTCTAGTTCCTTAGTGATAGTGACCACAAGTTCATTTCGAAAAGTTGTAGCTATAGTCATTGCTTGCATAAGTGAAAATTTCTAGAAAACAATAATAGGTACCTCAACCAGTGTATTAATAAGCTAATCATATGTATAACCATCAAACTATAATCAGTATGCAATTAGTTCATTCACATAGGCTTCTTCATCTACATGAATTATTTCCAAACTATCTTGGATCTATGTTTTCATAATTTCTTATACTATTTGCTACTATTCCTTCCATTTCAAGTTTTTATGAACCAATGTTTGGTTTTGTACCTTAAGCAAGGCATTGTCCAAAAGCAATTCCTCAAATTCCTTCAATCAATTATCCATATATGTAGTTTGATAAACTTTACCTAGTGCTTGACAAAGGGTTTCCAATTCACCTTTTAATGTTTGGATCTATACCCGAAGCTCATGGGTACAATTCTCCATGTTAATGTTGACTTCTATCAACTATTCCCTTTGCTACAAACATGTGTTTTCTAGCTCCAACAAATTCTTTCCCTATTGTACACTAATTGCTTCCATTTTGCCATAGTCCATTGTTTATTAGTCAAGGTTAATTTCTAGGGCCTTTAGGTCATTATGGGTTTTGAAATGAACCTAGTTTAACCCATTATATTCGTATTATAGAGCTTTAGCCTTCTTGATTGCCTTTTTAGCTTTAACACTTTTGGCAACCAGCTGTTTATTCTTTGTTTGTAATGTAAGGAGCTAGGTTTTCATAGTAGCCAAGTCCTTATCTCTATTTTGCAAGGCTTGTTTATGGTTAACTAGTTCCAAGCAATGAACTTGTAGCTAGTTGTTAGTGTCTTCTAATAGGTTTTCAACAATATTGTATTTGGTTTTCAAATCAGTTAGGTTGTTTATTATCTGAAGCCAAGTCTGGGCAATTAGGGGTACTTGCTTAAAGAAAAGTATAACCTATTTCAGGTTTTTGTGTTGAGCATAGGTTGCCAACATCTTGGGAAAAATACAAACAAATTTAGATTGAATCGGTTGAACTAGTTTTGTTCTCGTTAGTAACAAGTTGCTAGCCTGTTTTATAGGAATAGAAGTTTTTTGAATAGGTAAAGGCTTTTGATTTGGTACTTGTTAAAGTCAAGTTCATTTCAATCCTCCATGGAATGGTCACTTTCTGTCCTTATTGATTCATAATATGGCTATGTAATAACATTAGCTTCCATGTCTTCATTGCTTGAGCCCTTCATAATTATGATTCATTACTAGGTACAAGGTTTTTTATTTTGTGGTGAACTACTTAATTTTAGACTCAATTAGTCCTTGGGTTGTATCGCTCAGTTTGTATTTTCACTCGATGTAACTATTGAACTAGTCGTGGCAATATGTTAGTTGAGCACATCAATCGATGTTCATTAATAAATTGCTCCTTGGTCACAACCTCAGGAGAGGTTTTTCTAGATTGTTCCATAACAACCTTTTTTTAATTTCTTTCCTGAATTGGTTGTGGTTTTGGAGATTCAATAGGTGTATCTTCCTTTAACAAAAAAAAACTAATGGGTGCAAACGAGATAACACAAGCCACACCCGTTTGCTTTTTGACTACTTTTGTGACTGCTTTTGGGGAATTATTCCTAGAATATTCTTGAAATATTCTTGAAAAAATATTTGAAAAAATCTTTTAATTTTTTTTTAAAAAATTCATATTATTTGTATAAGATTCATGTTAAAATTTTGGCAAAAAATCTCATTTCCAAAAAAATTGAAATCCTTTTACAAGTCCTTTTACAATTTAAAAGCAATTTTTATAATGCTTGATGAATGCTTTTGTTTATTTTTTATTCATTGGATTAATTTCTAATTAATTCACATGTTTCCATGATATATTAAAAATACAACTATATAAGCAAATATTATAATTTCAACATCAAATTAAATTACAACTTTTAAACATGAAAAAACCAAGCAAATGTTACATTTGCTATGGTACATGTTATTATGACTACACCCCAATGTCGTAAATAAATTTCTATAACTAATCCAAAGTAAAAGGTCATTGTTTTCCTATGTTGGTAACTTTGCTACAATATGTTTTGGTGCTCAGTCCATCGGGTTGGTTCCATTGACATTTATGTCAACATAATAGAACACTAGTTAATCTTTTTCCCCTTGTTTGCCAAATTAAAAGTAATGGCAATGCGATTACTGAAATAAGTTAACCTTTCCCATTGGTAAATGATTTATATAATTGTTACAAACATAGTGCGGTATTCCTCCTTCATCCAAATGACGTTCCATTATTCTTTGTTAACAAATGCATCTGATCTAACTATGTCTTGAAAGCAATTTGGGCGTCCTTGACCAATGCATTCGTTGCATCAACTGTTCTTTCAACATTGACACCAAATTATTGAATGATTAACACTTGGTCAATAGTGATATTTTCACCACAAACAACTAGGCAAAAGCACATTAAGGTGTCACAGTTTCGATGGATTAGAATCCCTTTTCAAAGTCCTTTTCTAATGTAGTTGAAAATTGGCTTAAAATATGAATATTTAGATGATATTGAAAGTAACATTTTGTTTCAATTTCCAATTTCAAATCATGATGCTATAAGACATGTAAAAAATATCACAAATTTTTTTTTAAATAATAATTTTTAAATACTTAAATTTTTTTTAAATAATTATATTTTGGGGGTTTAAAAAAGTTCATAACACAATAAATTAAAATCACATTCCATTCATTCGATGGATCTTTAGTTTCTTAAACATAATTCATTTAATATCCCAAAGTTTCAAACACATAAGACTAACACATTATAAGATAAAAGTCCATATTCATGAGTTTTGTAAGTGTGGAAAAAAATGCGCGAAAATTCAAAAGTCCATTACTTGTTGACTATCCACGATTTTGATTTGATTTTTTCATTCTTAGAAGGTTGATTATGATAACTTTAAATAAGGGAGTCATTTTTAAATTATTTTAATGAATTTTATTTTATTTATTTTCTTGTATTTAAGGAATACATGAAAAATTGCCATTGTGACATCCATATAAGATCATCGTAGTGTGCAAACACCTAATTGCCCTAATGCATCCATCCTCTATGGACTCCCAAGTGTGCAAGAATTTTTCTAACATGTCTAGTTGTGGAACTGTTTAGTGCACAACAAATAAGCCACCCAAATCGGCTCATTCGATCCACTATTAGTCTTTGGATCCCATTCAGATCAACTGAAGCATTTTTTGAATTTCTTTTGTTTTAACAAGTGTTCACTTCCGAGTCATTTTGGTAGGTGAATTGGCCTCTTCTACATGTTCCTTTCCCTTGTGCTTCATCATGTATTTGGATTGGACTTTGGTAGGTACAACATGTGTGTTAGGAGAATCAGCTTCTACATCAAAGAATCCTCCTTCAATCAATCTTAATGAAAAATCCACTAGTTGCTTGATTTCACTAAGTTGTTTAGCTTCTTGTTTTACCTCTGTAGTTTCATTTCCACCTATTCTTCCTTCTCAAAATCATTAATTATGACAAATGTAGATGTAGGAGGTGAAAAATGTCTTCAAAGGCCTTGTAAATTTTTTCTCAAATCCTTCTCCCACAATAGCAACATGTTTAATGCTTCAAAAATTTCATGTTTTACATCTCTCTCTTCCCCATAACTTTCACTATTCTTTTGAAATACAACAGGCGGCCTTGATACAAGTGGTGGTTCAATGTAAATTACACTATTTGCTCTAAAAGCTTCCTCTCTAACTTTTTGCATTTTTCTTTCCTCTCCCTCTTTATCTTTTTTTTGCCTTTTCTTTGTCTTCTCAACTTTGCCTCCTTCTTGTTTGCTCTTTTTTTAACTGATCCAAGGTGCTCATTGCTTCATTTTGGTGCAACAAAAGATATAAGGGAATCCAAAATGAAAAAAATTAAAAGACACTCTAAAGGGTGTGTTGGTTCTTTATATTGCAGCCATAGAGCGAAAAATGGTGACACTTGGAGATTGACGCAACTTTTAGGGCATATTTTCCTTAAAAAGCTAACACCTATAATTGAGTTTATTGAATATCAATACTTTGCATAAAATTAGGGTTGAGTAGTAGGTTTCTAACCAATTGCCTCTTCAACAAGTCATAGATACTCATTTCACCAAGTTCTAGATTAGACAAATCATTGTGTGTTTTTCTATTAATTGAATTTTGTGATGTCAAACCTCTAGTGTTAGGTTGCACTAGTTTTTCAACTTTAAGAGGTTACTAGAATTATTCTCCCAACTAGTTCTTAATTGAACATGTTGTTATAATTTCTGAAACTTAGGATTATTTGATTTGATAGCCTCTGAAAACCATAAAACAAAATCTCCAAACTGGTATTTTGTTTCAATGTACTAAGTCTGAGACCATAACAACTAATTCCATTGGTTAGAAGCTACCAAGTCTTGTGCTACTAACTAGTTTTTTTGGAATTTTTCTAATTTTGACAATCGATTATTTTGAACCCTAATAGGTGTTAGGTTTTGATTATATTTTAATTTGGACAATAATAAATATTCTATAGGTAGCAATGGGTGTAATCCATAAACAAGTTAGAATGGGATATGACTAGTTCCAACCTTAAAAATAGTTATATAAGAAAATAAAATCGTGGATAGGTGTTCATCCTAGCCATTTTGGTTTTCATTCATTAGTTTTGTGAACAATGTACCAAAAACTTTGTTAATAAACTCAGCATGTCCATTCCATTATATGTTTTAAAATGAAATAATCAATTAAGTAACGATAACATCATTAACAAAATGTGTACCTTGATTGATGTTGACATGCTTTTTTATTCCCATTAAGGTTTTCAAATTTTAATTTTTCCAGCAACAATTTTTAAAACATCAACAGAAACACAAAAAAATTTAACAATCTAAACTAACTACAATTCTTAAACTAACATGTACACATATTACTCAAAGTTTCAAGAAAATTGGTTGAAAACAAAAATGCTTCATGTTCCAAAGTGAAACAAAAACTCAAAATCAAAAATGAAATCAAAAGTTTCGATGTCTAAGCAAGTCTATCCTTCTAGTTTTATACTAATTAATTCAAAATGAAATAATTATAACTAACTATTTAAATAATTATTAGACAATACATAAACTAATAGTCGAAAATTTCAAAAAACTACACCTTGTTTTACTACCTATTCAACTACTTGTTCTGCCACATGTTTTGTAGACCATTAGTTGACACACATGTCAACCTGTCTACTAACTTAGCATAATACTACTTATCAAGTTTAGTATTGGGTTAGGTTAATGCTACATGTTAAAGTAAATAATAGGTTAGATCACCTATTAAGTTTAACAACCTACCTAAATCTATAACCTATTAGGTCAATTGTTACTAAATCTAGGTAACAATATCCCCCTTTGAAAACTACATTTTGTCCCTTAAGTGCTAGCTCAAAGTCCTAGTTAGTTTAGTCTTTTGTATCTGGTTGGTTGATTACTCCTTCAATAGGTTCAACACATATTTCTTCCATAGGTTCAACTTGATTCAAAATATGAAGACCTATCAACGCTATAGTCCTTTGTTAATCATGTATTTCTTCAAAGGTCACTATGGGTTTTGTGAATACCTTTGAAACATGTAAGGTACTAGAAATGAAAGTAATCTCCTAACCTATACTTATCTAGGGGGTCAGAGGTAAACTAGCAAATCAGAATTCCAAAGGTCCTACTCCACTATCTAGTGATAAATGAGGGATTAATAGGTTTTGCCTATTCCTTAACAAAGTTTTCACTACCTCTCACAATTTCATTAGTAAAACTGGCAACTTGAACATGTATGGTAAAAGTTTGAATAGGTTAGGGTATGATCTCTAAACTTGTTCCACCTTTCAATGGGCTAATTGGTTTGGTAATGGTAATAAGTTGTACTATAGATGGTGTTGCTAGGACTCTATTACTGGTTCTAATCTACATAGAGACAAAACTAGGAAGTTCATATTTAAAGTTAGGGGAAGTGGTTTGATATGCTTGTAACTCCAATTGGTAGTTCTATTAATTAAAATAGGCTAATTCCATGATTTCTTGAATATGCTCCTTTGTAAACTTTTGACCAGTTTGCCACCACTCCTTCCACTTGGGGTTTTTATCTCCTAAGGCTTGATTTTCCACTTTGAGTAATGTATTGTCTAGTAATGACTCTTCAAACTCCTTCAACATGTTGTTCATCCTAATAAGTAGAATGGGGTTTGGTTTATTCAATTATATCTTAACTGTTTCATATTGACCTTTCCATTCTTGGATTTGGGCAGTTAGAGTTTGTTTTTCCCTTTTAAACTTTATGTGGGTAGCTACTTGTTGTTCTTTGAACTCTTGACAAGTTTGCTCCAAACTAATTATGATACTATGTTGTTACATACTCAACTTTTCCATTTTGGCGTAGTCTTGCGTCATTCACTCTAGATAAGCTTGGAGATACTTCAAATTATTGTGAGTTTTCTAATTGAGTTGATTGAGTTTGACATATTTTTGTTGTAGGCTTTTTGTTTCCTAGTAGGTTGTTCAACCTCTTTCAGCTTGTTGGATAGGTTTTGGTTCTCATGGTAGACCTTATTCAATTGCCCCTCAATTGTGATTAGTTCTTTGTCACAATTCTTCAAAAATTTCTACATTATTTCTAGCTTTAGGCTATAGGTTTGTAAGCAATTATGGGTCTCAGATAAGTTCTTTTTGGATTGTTCAAATTCAACTCTGAGGTTGGCAAGTTCTTGTAATGTTCCTAACCAAGTTGTGGCATTTTGGGCAACTTACTCTAAAAACATATTAATATGTCTATGGTTATTTATGAAATGAGCTAAAACTGGGATAGGTTGGATATAAAAAACTATGGGTTTTCTACATGTATAGGTTCAACTATAGGTTGAATAAGTTGTGATGATTTTGCAACTACAACTATAGGTTGTGTGGGTTCTATAATTGGTACTATAGGTTCAATAGATTTAATAGGTTCAACTTGGATGTTGTCAATTACCTGTCCACATTGGGCTTAGGTTTTTCTTCCAGGTTGCTTTGTATAGCCATTGCTTGAAGCTCTTTTCCACCTCCACCTCCCATCTCATCTGAACATGTTTGTTCCTCATCCTCCTGTAAGTCAACAACCTATGACTTGAAAGTAGTTCTAAACTTCTTTTTTGGTGGAGGTAACTTCAGAATTAGAAACCAAGATGGTAAAATCTAGCTTCCCCACAACATGGAAAGTAGCTATGTTGAGATTAAAAGAGAAAGCAATCAATGAAATAAATCTAATATTAATTTCACATGTAGAAAATAGAAAACACTATTGCATTAGGAACTCAATTTAAGGAAAAGATGAGGAACTATAATTCGAAAATCCAACATGAAAGATAGAAGTATAGAAACATATAGGTTTAGGACTTAACTTGTCCCTTGGAATAGGTGGTTTTGTGTGTGTCTTTAGTCAATGAAATTAACGTACTAATAAAGGTCATGTAGTTGTTGAACTTGGTGGTCTTTTTTCCTTCAAAAATTATTCCCTTGTAACATGTTTAGGTGAAACCTCTCATAGTTGAACAACTTGTCACTCTTGGCTAGCTAGTGATGCAAGTTCTTCCAAGGTTGTTGTTCTTGGTGAAAGCATATGAAATAAAGGGAACCTTTTCCTAAATAGAATATCTAGGATGGGCTTTGAATAACAATTATTTGCCTTAGTTTTGCTAGAGAATAGGTTAGTTGTTGCTTTCTTTCGACATTCTATGTAATGAGTTAATTTAACTAGTAATTGGGTCAACACTATAGAACTCCAATTAATAGGTTGCTCCATGTTGGTTAGGTTGAAAGTAATATTTTATTTTCCTTTGTTGAAACCTTTAATTTTGAAGTTCACCAAATGGATGTTCATATAGCTTGTTTAAATGGCATTTTGCATAAAGAAATCTTTGTGTAGCAACCAAATTTATATACAACAAGGTGCAAAAGAAAATCATCTTTTATGTATTTAATATGGTTTGAAACAATATCCTTAGATATGGTATGAATGAATGGAATTTTTTTAATTAAATATTGGCTTTACCAAGAGCCAAGCCAACATCAACAAATATGTTAAACAAATTAGTGTAATTCCTTGTCGGGTAAGTTCCGACCCGCACGAAAGGCGTAACGATCTGGGCACTGTCTCGGAGAGAGACTCGGTGAAATATACATGTTTGTGAAGATGCGGACTACCTGCACTTGGACAGAAAGACCCTATGAAGCTTTACTGTTCCCTGGGATTGGCTTTGGGCTCTTCTTGCGCAGCTTAGGTGGAAGGCGAAGAAGGCCCCCTTCCGAGGGGGCTCGAGCCATCAGTGAAATACCACTCTAGAAGAGCTAGAATTCTAACCTTGTGTCAAGACTTACGGGCCAAGGGACAGTCTCAGGTAGACAGTTTCTATGGGGCGTAGGCCTCCCAAAAGGTAACGGAGGCGTGCAAAGGTTTCCTCAGGCTGGACGGAAATCAGCCTTCGAGTGTAAAGGCAAAAGGGAGCTTGACTGCAAGACCCACCCGTCGAGCAGGGACGAAAGTCGGCCTTAGTGATCCGCCTTTCTTTCCATAGGTTTATATGTTGATAACACTATATTAGTGAGTAATGATCTAGTTTGGTTACCTTTCACAAAAGCGTCAAATCACATTCAAAGGAGCCACAAGCATTAGTACTTTACATTAGGACTCCATGTCCTTTTTCCCCAAAATATTTTTTTCATATGAATGATTTTTTTTCAACTTGTTATGAAAAATGATTAGAATTTCCCTAATAAAGCAAAAAAATTCTTAAAATCATTTTAAAATAAATATGAATTTGTAAAAATGTATAGGTTCCTTGCAAAATTTATGTTTCATTTTTTGATATGATTTCAAAAATGTTAATTTTTTAGTTTCAAATCTAATGTAATATAAACTACAACTTTGTTGAATACATCATGTACATTATTCCCCATTTACATATGGTAAATCATTCTTGAAGTTTTGAATTTTTGGATTTTCATGAAGTATACATATTTTGAATTTTCAAAGTTTTAGATTTCCACATTTTAAAAACTGTGAGTGTTTTTTTAGTGTGTCTAATAGGTTATTATTAGCTCATATGTTTAACCATCAACTTACTTTTATTAAATGAAACCTTTGAAAGTCCTTTGTAAAAATGTCCTTTATTAGTAATAGAAAATGTCACTTTCAAAATTACTTAATTAAACCAAAACTTAAAATTGAATCAAATTCATTTTTAATTTGAGTTTCTTGACGTTCATGTGTGTTAAAAAAGAATAATGTGTAATGATCACCATGGTTTCAAATGACAATTTTTTTTTAATTTTAAAAATCTCTAATTTTTTATGATAGAATCTAACATTTGATGGCCTTTGTGGCTCCTTTGAATGTGTTTTGAGCCAAAAGAATCCTTGTCCAAGGAATCTGAAATGACAAATAATGGGGGAAATGCTTAATGCCTTGGTATCCAAATTAGATGGAATTGCAAACCTAAAAAAAAAATCTATCCCAAGAAAAATATTTAAATGATATTGCGATAAGATTTAAGATGGATTCATGTCATCTTGTGATTACTCCATTTCCAATAGGTTTTAAACTTAAAAAAAGTATGGCACCCATTACCACTGAAGATGGAATTGCTATACATGATGTTTTTTACAAAAGTGTTCTTGGAAATCTTATGCATGCTATGGTGTGCATAAGGCTAGACCTTGTTATTTTGTTTTTCATATTTCTCAATTCATGAGTAATCTTAGAAAGGAACATTGGACTACCACAAAAAAATGGTTTGAAGGTACATCAAGGCTATGCTTACCCTTGGCATTACATAATACTAGTGTGAACCCGGTGCATAATGCACCCGTCGAGCTCCCCCCCCCGCCCGGTCCTTCCCCGCCCGTCCCCCCCACCCCTGCTGGTCCCCCCCCGGCTAGCCCCCTCCCCAGTTGGGATTTTTTTTTTTGTTATGGGATTCCTAACTGTCGCAGGTTTTGTCGTAATGTTAAATTGCAGAACATTGTGTGACACACAGACACACACCATGTTAGCTTTTTATATATAGGATAATTCTTCCACATCCTTCATTGGATGGTGCAATTTTGATTGGGCCAAAGACATTGATAATCAACGGTCCATTACTGGTTATTTGTTTCAACATGCTAGTGGTCCCATCTCATGGCAATCTAAAAAACAATTCGTTGTTGCCTTTTCAACTGTTGAAGCTAAATACATGACAGTTCCAAGTGCAATTAAGGAAGCATTATGGATTTATCAATTGGTGTCTAATCCAAACTGATATTAAATTAATCTATTTGGCTCATATGTGATAATCAATCTTGTATTAAATTGGCACAAAATCCAAAGTTCCATGAAAGATTTAAGTTACCTGCTTTCATTTTCTCCAAGAGCAAATTGATAAAAGGGCCATTCAATTAGTCTATTGTAATTTTTTTAAATGACTATAGATTTTCCCATAAAAGCCTTTCCCCACCCAAAACATGAATTCTATGTGATTCATAGTGGACTTCACTATGTTGAGGAGATTACTTAATGAAGTTCAACTTCAAGGACAGTGAAAGAAAATAGGTGGTTGAAGCCTTGCTTCACTATTTCATTCAAGTTACTTTCTGTATGTAGTGACTGTATTTAATGGTCATGACTTTTGGAACCTTGTCTTCTCAGATCTTTACTTTGTGAACATAAGAATTTGTAAGATTTAATTATTGTAATGATTATAACACTTAGTTTGCTCCTTGAAAATCCTAATATTTCTATTGCTTGTCAATGTAATGCAGATGTAGACAATCTTATAGGAGAGGAAATCTCATGATGTGTTTTGAATTTTTTTGCCAAGTATATTTGTCTGGTGGTGGCAGTAGGTGCTTTGGTCAGACACTGTTGGTCAAGGTTTCTCCAAGCAATTTACATGTATATTTGAACATTGTATCACAGACTTTTGTAACCCATAGCCAATACCTTTCCAATCAATCTGTCGAGCTCTACTTACACAACAGGGGCAGATAATTATTTCAATGTTTTGGATTAGGCCATAGAAGCCAGCACTGCAAAAAACACATGATCCACACCTACTCTCGCACTTCCAAAACAATCTGCTTAATATTTTGCTGTTGAGTCAAGCCAAGGTCTGTATAGTGAGAATTCTCTGAGGAGTATAGGGAACTTCTCAATTTAGATGCATTTGAACATGATGCCTTGAAAAACTTTCATACAGGAAAAGTATGGACCAGGTGGACTGTAATACCATGACGAACACACAATGCCCACCCCAGGCCTGTTGGAAACTACGTGTGCAAAAGAGAAGATAGTCACAAAGGGAGCCTTTATTGAATTATTGAGGTACAACAAAGACTCCAATATATATACTCTATGAACTAGTGTGTCTCTTCATTCTTTGAATAGCTTATTATGTAGCCAAACACAAGGATTGTGCCTTTTCACTTCATATGTGTTTACACCTAGAATATGATGTGTTGTAATATCTACAACAACGCCTAGATCCTATGTGTACTCTATGTGCAACCTTTTTTGCCTTGCATCATTGTGTTTGTGTATCTTGTTTGCAGTGATGGCTTCTATGGTCTTCAGTCTTGACTACACTACCTTTTAGGTCAGCATGAGGAATGAGAGGAATTTTGGTCTCTCCCTGAGCTGGATGCTCCTCAACAAGGATCTACCAAAACCTCACTGAAGATTTCCATTTCGATTGCTGCACCATGTCCATTTTTGTGCTTGCAGTAATTTAGATCTTGGATGTTAATTGTAAGATCTCGGAAACCTTTACTCTCTTGAACCTTTCTTGCTCCATGCAAATCTCCAAGCATGGCACTTTTTGTTATGAAAAAGAGCCCACAAGGTGTCTGAATGTTTTTCACAGGATGTAGATTAATCTACATATTTCTGGCTTCTGCTGGTACATACTTGACACAGCATCCAATTTCAATGTCATATTCCTGTCTTTGCTCTGAACTGACATACATACCTCATGTTACTTTGGGGTGACTGATGCAAACTGTTGTGGAAGATCAATGAGCAGTTCACATTCGAGCTTAGTATGCTTGTGATTGTTGAGACTGCGGTACCACATAAAGACAAGGAAACAGTAGTGTCTATAGTCAGACAACTGCTGGAAGCACCTGATGTGATCATAGAAATGCAGAAGGAGACTGTTCTTACAATGGTGATCTTGGTACCCTTGTGTGGTGTGTCAACAAAGAAGAAACCTTTGGGACAGAAGTCCTTTGTACCTCAGCTGGACATGCTTGTTTACATGTCACTGTGATACAGTACTTCTAATCTATTGATCTCAACCATTTCATACTTGAAGAGAATCTCATCTCTAACTTTTCTGTCATGGTTTTTCTTTGTTCCAATCTTGTGTTCATAATCAGGCAAGCTAACGTGAAATTCAGGAGAAGACAACCCAGAAGTCCAATGAGGGTATGAGATTGCAGTCTGATAGTCCACCAGGTGACAGGAAGCTGGTAATTGACACAATGTACCAACAGTTGTGCCTCAGTCTTTTCCATGAGAAATACTTGAGAACCCAAATCCTTTATAGCAATTTCACAGAACACGGTTCAAGCATTTGATACTCTTGAGTCTTCTTAGGATGTTGTTTTCAGAGATCATAAGCTTTGCTTTTAGCAGTCATCATTCTTTGAGAAGAACTAGTCTACCCTAATGGTTTGAGATGGGCAATGCAGTAATACATACCCTTTAATACAAGGTAGTACCTTGCTGGCCCTAAAATTGGAGGAAAGAGTGTGGTAGGACTTGCATTGACTTGGGTATCAAGTTTTATTTCGATTCAATGTACAGAGTGTGTGCAGAGCCATGTTTGCGTACACACTCTGTACATTGAAACTCTACAGCTCTTTTGACTCATGAGATTGTAGGAATGGAAAGCACAGAGAAGACTCTAGTGAGGAACTAACTCGGTTGAGAAGCCTCACATGTAAAAGAGAAATCCACTGGGCAGTAACCAGTCACCAACTAAATAGACCATTCTACAAATAACTTGTTGATTATAAGGGCTACTGTCTATAAAGGTATTGGTGTAATAAAGAGATGAACTTTTCTAACAGAAGCTCACCCAATGCAGACTGAAAGAGAATTGTTTTCTTGCATCATAAAGCACTCAGCTGGCAGTGTTCCATTTAGTGGAATGCCCACATCTGGCTGGCGGGGATTGGAGCTGCACCATGTTTTATGCCGGTAAAGACCTAGCAGCAGGGCATTGCATCTGCAGACCTCAGGCTCCACCCTCAGTTCTCAGCTGTAATACCGCCAAGGCTTTACCCTAATTTTTCCCTTGGTATGTTGGTTCCTTACAAAGCATTGTCTTCTCCTAGCCTCCAAGGCACTTTACAAATAAGGGCGAGCTAGGCAACACACACAACAGAATGAGCAAGGGCCAAGCCATTGGATGACATTAAGGTCTGGGGTGGCAGATTTGACAATTTCATTTCAAAATCATGTTCAATAGACACATTTTGGTCACTATTACAAGTGCATGATCATGACCAAAAGATTATGCAATTTAATGTGGTCAAGAATATGACATAATCTGCTGTCCCAGACCTCAATGTTACTACTTTATGTTTGGGATAGGCAGGTCAGGTGTGGGTACTATGCTTCTCAGAGTGTGGAAACCTGGGTGGGAGGGGCAGTCTGGTGTCCAGGATTTTTGTTTCCATCTACTCTGAGGTGGTGTGGATGCCTATCCTCAGGGACATGTCACAGAGTTGCAGCCTATGTGGCTTGCTGGCCAACTGGTGCATACCAGTATTGGGCGGTTCTCACTTTTTGTGGGAACCGGCTGGTTCCGGTTCTTACATCTTGTTATGAGAACCTGATCGGTTCTCTAATATACTTTTGTTTTGGCCATGGGAACCGACCAGAATTTTTTTCCAAATTCACCCGGTTCTCAATTAAGGGAGTCCTTGCATGTGTAATAAAAGTCGGTTTTCAAATCCAGTTCTCACATCCCAGTTCTCCCATTTTCCATAAATTAGAATTTAATTTAATACTTAATTAATTCTGTTTTTAATTTAAATAAATTTTAATTTTAAAATTACTGAAAATATATGGAAACTTGTTAAAATTAATTTGTTCAAAATTTACAATTGCACAACTTTGTCCTTTTCAAAAGCTCCTTCAAACTTTTCTAACTCTTCTTCTAAATTAAGATTAGTTTAAAATGGGATTTACAACCTATTCTAGGATCATTGGGCCAATTTTTGTTGACAAAGATCAATTTGTCCAAATTTTTTAATTATAAACATCTACTTAGACTAGTAAAGATTCCAACTAATGAAAATATTGTTTTTGTCTCAATTTGAAATCCAACTATTCTTAAGATTTGGCTAGCACAAAAAACAATTGTAGGAAACATGCTCTCATTTTTTTCCCACCATTGCAGTGGGCGCTTGGTGTCTTTAACATCCACTTGATAATGCTTGAAAATCAAAAACTCTCTATTGACCAATTCTATTTGTTGGTTCATTTGTGCTAATTGTTATCTCAAAGATATCCAAACTTTTATCCTCTTTAATCCTTTGATTAACAACACCCCTTTCATACTCAATCAATGGATGCAAATGATAATAACATTTAAGGAACATAAGAAACAAATTTTTTGGTCATATCTTTCAACAATTGCATCACCTTGCTCACAACCAATAAATGAAGACACAAGATGAAAAGTTTTAAACCTAGGGTCCAACCTTTAAAGAAAGCATATTATGGGTATTTCTTTCTTCATATTTTTTTGAAGAGGGAAAGAAATTAAAAGAATCCAAAACCTAAACAACTTCCTTTTTTATGTTGGAGGCTAAACATGATAACTCATAAACAACATTTTCGTCTTCTTCCATTAAGTTGTCAAATGTTGCATAATCAATTTCATCCTTGAAATTTAGACTCATGGATATGGCAAAATTCAATGCAACACTTAATAACCAATGACCCCTAGATTGATTCAAAATACAAACAGACACAACAAGGCTAAAAAAATCAACAACAATGCGACAAATGTGCCATGTCAAAAGAGGTGGTACTTTTGCATTCATTCTAAAAAAATTATGTTTATTGTAACATAATATAATTGTTTCTTTGAATTGCAAAGCTTCTTGGAAAAGGATAACTTTGCTAGCAAATATGCAAAAGTAAAAGAAATTGTTAAAATATGTACAATAAGAATTGAAAAAAAACATGAAAAAAAATCAAACTATGTAAAGGAAGAATTGAAAAAAAAATGTGAACAGAAAAAAGTCTAGAAAAATAGAAATTACCTTGTTTTCTCTAGAGTGTTCAATTTCCTTGGGAGAAGACATGAATTCACACATGCCTTTTCCCATTTTTGCCTCCCCTTTCCAAAAAACGTTTGGCCAAGTTATGCATTTTTGTAAATCTCCTTGGGCAACTTTGATTAATGCATATGTAAATCTTAACAAACTTTCTCTTGTATTCTAGCATATTAGCAAGCTTTAGAAAATACATGACCAAAGCAAATGCCCTAAAAAATTTCCTCCAAACCCAACATATCACAACTTACAATTAATTTTAGGGTTGTGATCATAATGTTCAAATTAGATCCCTCATCCTTAGCATAAGTAATAATTTTTCTCTTCAATGCACAGTTATCCAATAATTTTGTTAAATTTATGACCAAGGTCTGTCCATTAGTTGTTATTGGCTCAAAAAGGCCAAACGTAATATGCTTCAACTACTAATCAACATTTTAAAAATTGATCACTAATGCAAAAACATCATGTTTAACTTATGACATCCATAGATCAAAACATAGTTGTAGAATGGCATTCTGCTAAAGCTCAGAAAACATATAATTGTTTAGTTTTTTCCACTAGTTTAAATGGTAATTCATAAATTAGAAAATTTGGGGGAAAAACAAAATCTTGGACACAAATGCATATTAAGCCTTTTCAACCAATTACTTTCCACAAATTGTAAAGGAAGATGGTTTTTGACAATTAAAAGACCCAAGTCCTTCAAAAAATTGTTTTTGTTACATGTCCTCTTTGTTGAAAGGTTCTCTTATAAAATAAATAAATAAATAAAAAATGGAGTTAGAGAAAGTATTTGGTTTCTTTATGGAAGGTTGCCTTTCCTCTTCCCTCAAAAGACAATTCACTTTTTATTCAAAAAAATTTAGAATTTTAAAAATGATCTAAATTGTCATGTTTCCTCAATGTAGCTATACCATTCATTGTGTTATATTTGACTAATCTTTTCCTAGCTTGAGTTTTTGGATTTAAATTCAATACTGCATTATTGTGACAAATAATACAACACATAATTTGAGGAGTTGTTATATTAACTTTTTTGTTATCTTTAACATAATAAAATGCCCAACATAATGCATTTTTGCTATTTGCTCTACAAAATGATCGTTGAACATGCAACTTGTTTAAATTATCTTTTAGTTTCTATTCATTATTTTTTATATTCTTACTTCTTTCTATTTAAAGACTTACATTTTTTTGAGGTTCCAACAAAGGTTCATCTTCCATCTTCACTTCATTCATAAATATATCACATGCATTTTCATTTTCAGAAAACTATTCCATATTTAATTTGAAATTAAAAATTACTACCTTAATGAGTAGCGAAAAGAACTAAACAATTATATGATGTATTAAAAACTAGAAACTAACGTTTATAATAAAAAACCACAAACTAACATTTACAAATAATTTCAAAATGCAATCTACCTTCTAAGCATTTACAAAAAAAAAAACATATATATTTTTTAATTTTTTAAAAAAGTTATGAGGTTTATTATGAAGTTAATGTTTTTTTACAAAAAATTAAAAAAAGAAAAAGAATTAAAAAATTAGCGCATTATCAAAAAAAACACAAAATGAATGAAAAAAACTCAACCAAAAAAAATAAAATTAAAAACATTCCCCTTTGGTGCTTGAGAACTTACTGTTCGAATTTCAACCTACACATGGCAAGGAGAAGAGGGGAAATCCCATGCCAACTAAGGAAATAAAAACAACAGCAATGTGAAAATAGTAACAATAATGTGAAAATAATGACATCAAGAGCTGGGCTAGTAGGTATCTAAAGATCAATGAACCACACAAGGAATGGCAATGTGAGAAGAATGAGGTAGTAGTGTGAAAAGAGTGAAACAACAATGCGAAAAAAACAAAGGTAAAATAGCACAAGAAGAGTGAGATAGTAACACAAGAAGAGCAAAGGCACCAATACCAAAATAACAATCAGGCAACAATGCAAGAAAAACACCGTAACAATGTAGGAAGAGCAACACACAAACAAGAAAGCAAAATCGCAATGCAAAACTAATGAGAGAACAACACAACTAATAAAAGAAGAGCACTAGAAGACCAAAAAAAAACATTGTGGTCAAGTAACGAAACCTAAGCTTCATTTTTATACAATATCCCTAACTTTAAGCAGTACCTTCACCTCCGCCTCCCTAGGTGGCGACTAGTATTTAGGAACCTTAAACCTTAAATAGACTAAGACCCAAGTGGAGGTTCTTTGAAAGATTATGTCCGATTTTTTAAAGAAAAACCAAGAACTAATTTTCATGACTTGTTCATATGAGACTCAAAGTTTGGTTCTCATACTAATTCTCACATGTAACTATGTTAATTGGTTCTCATTGTTAGAACTGAGTTGAAAATTAGGTTGAAAATTGGGTGATGATTCCCAAACCACCCAACACTAGAACATACTAATAGTTGGTTACTCATATTTGTCAAAGGGGGCAATGTGGCAAGTATTGTACTTTATTGAGGAGTTTGAGTTGGCAACTTGCTACAACTTCACTTATATATGTAATATTTGGCTTTTAAATCATGTCTATATAGACAAAGGATATATTATTACTATAGGAAATACACACAAGTATATGTGAAAAATAAACTTTTGCAAAAGAAAAGACCTTATGTTGCCAATTAGGTTGTTTGAATTGGAGCTTTTCATCGTTTTGAAGAGTTGTCTTGAGTAAGTTGGCACTTAAATGTTGGAATAAACTTCACAACATTTCGTGTATGTGAAAAACAAACCTTATTGACCAATGAGATTATCGAAATTAATGACTTGGGTTATGTTTTGAAGGAGGAACCTATAAGTTGATTAGTGTACAAATGGATATGGGAATAGGCTTGTTACAATCAAGACTTGGAATGATAGTTGAATGTGCATATCATTAATGAACTCAATTGATTTTCATTGAATTTGGCCAATATTTGGCAAAGAATATGGCTATAGACATTGGATGATCAACAATTGACAAGCCTTAGACTTAGGTGTGCTATGATTTCTAAATTTTATTCAATGTCACATGTCCAACATTGTTTAATCACATCAAAAGGGGATTGTAATCAAGGGTTTGTTTTTTTCGGTGAATTTTTAGCACTTGGCAACAAACAAACCAAATGCAACTTGTATAAAAGGTTTTTGTGAAAAAATGTGCTAAGGTTGCTAGATTTCCAACAATTAATTAATTGTTATCTCCAAATCAAAAGGTTGACATTTTATGTTGATGACATGGTAATGAATTTGAACTCAAGTTATTCATATTTGTCTAAGTTATGCATTTTCATATACATCTGAAAGTCTAACATTGTACAATAGTACCTAAAGTGTAATTGATAAGGTTTTAAGTGCAAGGATTTACCCCAAATAAATAACTAAAATTTTGATATTGTGAATTTATTTTCTTAAATAACAATATGGGTGGTTTGCTTTGATTGCCCACCTTTCCTTGTTAGGGGTATGTTGAATTATCTATGAATCATAACATTGTTGAGTTCATGAAAACATAGGTATTATTTATGTCAACCAATGTTATTGCATTATTGTTGGAAAGGATGTTTCTTGGCCTTAAAGATCTCCTCCCTTGTTGTTGAAACTTAATTTGCATATCACACATACACAACAAAACATATTAATATAATTCATTTATCAATAGGTTTGTCCTCAATAATATTAACCTTACCTAAATATGATGATGATAAAACAACCAACTAAGAATGGTGCAAAAAAAACACCAAAATGATGAAAGCATTTTTAGTTTTCATTAGTGAAATTCATATTGTGGATCACCTATTGTAACCTTTTTCTCACATTTTCAAATATTTTAAACATATGACAAAAAACTAATAATAAATGGGTGATCTTAAATATATTCTTATCTAAGGTAAAAATGCCTATCACTAAACATTAAAGAGATTGGAGTCTTTTAGCACCTTGGGTGTTTTTTGTTTGGTCTTGATATCCAAAATTAAATTGTGCTCCATCTACTTGTGCACTTTTACCATTTGAATTGTTCAATTTGGTAAAGAAAAAAAAATTATGATTTTTCAAAGTAAAAAACATTTTTTCTTTGGATACAAATCTTATCAAACATTAAAACCACTGATGAACAACACACATGCACACCTATGGATGAAGACTATGAACTTGACACATGTTAAGTTTTTACTTATAACCAAACTAGATGAATGCTAAAAACATTCAACTTCTTGTTCAATATGGTTCATCATACACCAATGGCTATGATCAAAACTTGAAAAAGGGTTTTTCAATCTATGGTCTTAGGAATACAATAGTTTGCTAACCTTAAAATATTGGACATGTAACCTTACTGAGTGAACAACTAGAGGTGCCATTAGTTTACAAGCTTAGGGGTTTGGAATGTGGTGTCCTTTTCTCTTCACTTCCAACCTCTCCAAAGTTCTTTCTTCCAAGCTTTGGAGAGTTGTCTAGAAAGCTTTTCTTATCCTTCTTTGTGACCTTGCTCTAAGTTTTTGTTTTCTTCTTATGATTTTTTTATTTATATTTTTTTACGGTAGGAAGAACATCATGAAGATAATGGCGCACGTGATGTTCGTATGTGCATGTGGGAAGATAGCAATGCACTTTATTTTCTTATGGGCGAGTGGGAAAACAACATCACAATTCTCTTGTGTGTTGTGTGTGTGACTTGCTACCCAATGTTGTTGCCTTTTACCAACCCTGGCAACCCCAAAACTTGTTGCCTAATGTTGTTGCCTTCTTCCCTTCTATCTTTGTCCTAGCCTTGGCAACCCAAAACTTGCTACCTTGTTCTTAGTCCAAAAACTTGTTGCTTAGTGTTTGCTTTCTTCCTTTCTATTTTTGTTCCTAGCATTGGTAGCCTTGTTTCCAACCTTGTTTTTAACCTTCCAACCTCCAAAATGCTAATGTCTTGTTTCTAGTTGTTGCCTTGTTTCTAACCTTCCAACCTCCAAAATGCTAATGTCTTGTTTCCAATTATTGCCTTTATGTTAGTTGCTTGAATTCAAAAACATACACAAAAGCTAGGCATGTTCTTGGGTGAAGAGCTCATAACTTGTCTATTGCGATACATTCTTTGTCTGAATCACCAAAAGAAGCATGAAAATTTTCAAGAAATGCTTCAAAATTGTTTAGAAGAAGAGATTGACGTTCCAAAAGAGGTTTGAACCATGTTAAAGTTGTGCCTGCTAATAAGGTGCTAATGAGTCCAACTTGGGTCTAATCATCTTGATAATGGTGCTAATGAAGTTGGATAATGAAATGTACCTAATTGATGAAACTTCAAAATTTTGAATGTGTGTCGTCAAACTTTTCTAGCAAGAAGATTCGTGGCTCTTTCAAAATGCTTCCAACTAGGCGAATGGATATTTCAAGGTGCCTTTGTTTAAACCAGCACCACCATGAGGTTCAACATATGTCATTCTTGAAACAACACATGTTTGTGTTAATTTTGCCACTTTGAGTTTCAACTGATGTAAAGAGATTGATAGGTCGCATTCTTACATGCCAAATACCCATCTAACGATTGTTGCCTCTTCATCAATTGATAATATTCCAAGTGGGCCACATTTTGTTGGCATAGTTTTATTGGTGAAATGGTTTGATAAGCTTGTCAAAAGTATGTTCCAATACCGACTTGCCTTTTTCAACAACATAAACCCTCTTTCAATTGTGTCCATGGCTTCTTTTACGTCTTCAGTTCTCCAATTGCTTCTTGGACCAATCAATTGTCTAATAAACCTTGTTAACTTTTGTTGTGGTTGCGATTTAAGTTGAGGAAGCATGTATCTTTGTTAGGTGCTAGTTGATCCAACATGTTGATGCTCCTCTTTCATGGTACATTGAAATTCATGGCTGGTTAGGCCCCCCAAGACCAAGCCTCCACCAAACTGGAGGTTTTCGTGCATTATTGACAAGAGGTATACCTCTATTTTTCCTAAAATCAAACCATGAATATAGAAAATAAGTTAATTCAAGGTAAGTAACTTGTGCATATACATATATTTTCCTAGCATTTGGAATAAAATTGAATTAGTCTTCAAAATCTAACCAAACCAAGTTTTCATATGTGGAATCTATGTAGGCAATTGGAGTGAATCTTGACTACACAACTTTGCTACTACCCACTACTTCTGATTTTTCTTTCTCCTTTGAACCAAAGAACTTTTCATTGCTTTAACAACCCAATGACAATATATATACTTGCTAAATTTTTCAATGTAATCTTTATTTATATATGAAAATATGGCTTCATCAAATGTATGATCTACTTTTAAATCTGTAATCTCTTCTTTTACTTTCACTGGATGAAACACAATTTTGTTGGCCTTAGTTTCTTCTACTTTTACCTCTTGATATGTTTTCTTGTTACACTCAATTTCCTTCTTTATTTTTACTTCTTGAATTATTGTTTTGTTAGAATTAGCTCGCCTTCCATACAATAAAGACCTTAACCATACAACATTAGGAACGAGAAGCTTAAAAAAACTTTGCA
This sequence comes from Sphagnum contortum, assembly GCA_963920785.1. Taxonomy (NCBI): domain Eukaryota; kingdom Viridiplantae; phylum Streptophyta; class Sphagnopsida; order Sphagnales; family Sphagnaceae; genus Sphagnum; species Sphagnum contortum. Next base: position 1,636,481 of record OY987281.1, read on the forward strand.
ATTCTTGCTCAACATGCTCTGGAATTTTGGACATGTTTTTTCTCTTGATAATGAAAACCCAAATTACACAATGCTAGCATATTTAGACAATCTTTAAATATTGTGTGTGTAAATTTTGGTGGGAAAGTTTAACAAGTTACAAGGGGTTGGGTATCCAAAGTAAGGGCATCCAAAGTAGGGGGTGGGCTTCTCTTGCCACACAATCCTTACCCCATAATGAATTACACATGTTTACAAGTTTGACCTAAATTAATCCTCTCACTAAACACTTAATAATCTCAACCCCCACAACAATCTAAAAATGTTTGACACCTTTCCATGTAAGTAGGGCACCCACATTCGTATATTGAACATTGTAAACCCTAATCCTAAACCTAAAAACACTTATTTCCGAACATTTACCAACCCATCTTTGTATCCCCATTGATTATTTGTGTGCATGGAGGTGGACATGCCAAAAGTCCTCACCCCCACAACCAACAACCCTAATTTATAAAAAAGTGCAATATTGAGTAAAAATCAAATGGGATCACGCCCATGACCAAACGTTTGTTCCCTATCCATGGACAATTAAATGGAAAGACCAAACATTATTTTCCTTTTACCAATTGTTTGGTATTAGGATAAAAGATGTACATATATATGTGAATATTTTAATTTGTCATAGGGTTGGTAGTGCTCAAAATGTGTGTTTGGTAATAGGTGGGCGTTTGGTGATAAACGTTTTTACCCTAGTTGTCTCACTACCTGTACCCCAGCCCCCACACACCCCTTCAAACCCTAAAGACCACCAACTCGTTGTTGTGCATATCATTACTTTTCATCTGCAGTCCCAGGATGTTTCTTGCCCCCATGTCATCCATTGGACATGCCCCCACACAACAGATTATCTTTGCCCTTACAGATTGCCAATTATTGGAAGTACGTATGGGCACATCCTACCTAACATCCTAACTTAACAGTCTGGTTAGTGTTGACCCAAATAGGATAGTACTTCTGTTATTTGGTTGGGTACTGAATCATGGCTGAGTGATCCTAGCCTGAGGAGAACAAGGGCATTGGGTGATGCATTGGGTGCATACATACTACAAGCCTAGTACAACAATGAGGAGGGCATGATCTTGTAACAAATTATATCCACCACAAGCAATGGTTCATGAAGAAATCAAACCAACATAAGGAATGTGCTTGATGGAATTGACTGTGATTTTGGTAACGCAAGTCAAAAAACACAATGGGAATATGATTGATGGAATGTACTCATGATTTGTGAAGGAAATAAAAAAAGAATGAATGGCTGGAATGGAATTTGGCTATAATTTGTAAATAAAATTCTAAAAAACACAATGAATGGCTTGGATGGAACTTATTAAAAACAAACAAAAATTGTCTTAGTTGCCTCAATGCCATAGTACAGGGGCTTCTGTACATGCCTGCCAAATAATTGATTAATTTTGAAGATTCCATTTCAAAATTTTAAATATTTCTGAATATCCCTACAGGTTCTTCATTTTCTTTCACGGAATTTTGTTCTTGAAGAATCTTTTTATAAAAAAATATTCGGCATTTCTAAAAATAGTATAACTTGTGTAGAAGCCGCCAAGGTAGGGTGATGCCCTGTCACATTGAGCAAGGAAGATTGGCGGTAGCCTAATAATCTAAAAGCTGTTTGGGAAAAAGTTGAGGAGTTTGCATGTTTTGTGTGCAGAGTAAGCAACAAAAACCGATTTAAATGATTTTCCAGGAATACGGACGGACTTTACTAAAGTTTCAGGAGCATGTTATGAAAAACTTTCGCACCGGCCAAATCCACGGAATGGTCGGTCGCCTATGGGCCATTGAAGTGACCGTCGCACGATTCAACGCCGCTTGATAAAGCACCGACCGAACGACAGCGACTAGTTGGTCCACTTCGCTCTTTAGCCAACTAATTTCTGGTGCGATTCCAGTTTCAGGGGAGGAAACACTGGGAATGGGACGACTGCAAGTCGTCGGTAGCTGGACCCACCGCCGTGTACTTTAAAGTTTATATACTCTTCCGACTGGTACCCCCTATCCGGCCCCCCCACCCCACCCCACCCCAAAAGGGGGCCCATTTTTTCCATGTTCCATGTACCACTACAATTTAATTAATTTATTGTCTGATCACTACCCCAGGCTTTGATGCAATGATGGGATTTGATTTGCCTTTTCCCCCATCCAAATGGATGAAAACTGGCGAGATGAAAAAATTCAGTTTCAGTCAAAAATTGAAGCCTGGTCCGGTTTAAGATCAGGTCTGGTTCTTCTCCATTACACACAATTTTTGAAATTTTATTTCCATATAGTATTTTTTTGTTCAATCAGTCGACATAGTCCAAGATAGAGATTTTGTATATATTGAATAAAGTTGTTCCTAAAGTAATCTTTAATTTGGGCCTGACTGTGGTTCTCCCTGTTCTCACTCATCCTCCCTTTTGATCTGTCCAAATCCACCAAAGTCAAGATCACATCTCAAAACTAAAGATGAACTCTCTAAAATGATCGCCATAGTTTTTTTAAACTACACTACAATCTACCTAGGTTATGGCCACATAAATTAAAAGACACCTAGGTAAGGGCTAACAAGATTAGGACTAACCTACTTCCCTATCTACCTACGGGCTACATCTCTATCTATCTAAGATAAGGGTGATGAAAAGCTTGCATGATGGACTACATATGGCCTACCTACCTAAAGGTCTATCTAAAAACTACCAAAGGCTACCAACCGGCTTGCGGTGTCCCCTACCTAGGGGCTATTAGGCAGCTATAAAAAGATTTCTTATGTTAAGGGATACTTAAGATTATTTAGAAGGTTACCTACATAATTTAGAGGGTTATTTAAGGACTATTAAAGGTCATTTAAGGGCTTACCTAGGTAAAGGCTATCTAAAATAAGGTTATAAACCTTACATATGATGTTACATAAAGACTACTTAGGGTGCTAAGTAGGGGCTATTGATGCACCTACCTAAATTAAAGGATACCTAACTAAAAACCACTAAAGGGATTACATAGGTGCTATGAATCAACCCTAGGTAGTCCTTTAAGTAATTTTTCAATGACCCCTTATGTAAGCCCTATGTAATTCAATCTTGCCTTATGAGTAAGCTTTAAATAAGCTTAAGTAACCCCTTAAATAATCCCTAGGTATTTTTTTTTGAATTCTAGATTGGGAGTTTTCTATGAATCCTTTTTTTGGAAGAAGGGTGTTTGCGACATTAAAAAGAGGAGGAAAGTATGGAAGCAATTTGTATTTTGATTCTTGAGCGCAATGACATCGCTGGGCCATCTGCACGGCGGTAGCGAAGACTTCGATGCGACAGTCGATCTTGATACGGAAGTCGAAGCGCCGGAGGTGAGCGCGTGAGTTCGATTGCGATCACCATCAACGGTCAGCCAAAGACGGTCGATGTACCCCCGATGAAGCGGCTGCTCGATGTGCTGCGCGAAGATCTTCACCTTACCGGCACCAAGGAAGGCTGCGGCGAAGGCGAGTGCGGAGCCTGCGCGGTGCTGCTGAACGGCGAGCTGGTGAACAGCTGCCTCATCCCCGTGCTACAGGCGGACGGCGCTCGGCTCTGCACCATCGAAGGCGTCAGCACTGATGCCGTCTGCATCCGATTCAGCAGTGCTTCCTGAAAAAGGCGGAGCGCAGTGCGGCATCTGCACGCCGGCATGATCCTCGCCACGCATCATCTGCTCGACCAGCACCCCCAACCCCAACGCTCGACGAGATCAAGGAAGGCCTCGCCGGGAACCTCTGCCGCTGCACGGGCTACATGAGGATCTTTGAGTCGGTGCAGGCAGTCGCGGAGGCCACGAAGTAATGCACTCCGATCCTGCACAGTTTTCGCTCACCACCCCCGCCACGCTCGACGCCGTGCTCGCGCAACTGGCCGCAGAGCCCGGCCTACACACGCCCATCGCCGGTGGTACGGAGATCATGGTCGCCTTCAATACGGGGCGGCTGAAGCAGCGGTCACTCGTGTCGATTCAGCACCTCAGCGAGCTGCGCTTCATCCGCGTGGATGACGACGCCGATCCACATCGGCGCTGGCACGACGTTTACTGATATTCGCAAGCACGCGGTGATCGCGCAGGAGCTGCCGCTGCTCATCCAGTCGGCTTCGTGGACCGGCACCATCGCCAACCAGAACCGCGCCACGCTGGGGGGAAACATCTGCAATGGCGTCGCCTGCGGCCGATACACCGCCTGCGCTGCTGGCCTATGGCGCGACGCTGACGCTGTCTCTGCAAGCGGCGAGAGGGACGATCCCTTACGCCCGACTTCCACCTCGGTTACAAGCGCACCCCAGCTTGCGCGCGGACGAGTTGCTCTACAGCGTGAGCGTGCCGCGCGCCTTCGCGGGATATCGACAGCACATCCGCAAAGTGGGCACACGGAATGCGCTGGCGATCTCCAAGGTCGCGCTCGCCGCCCTCGCCAAGCTTGATGGCAAGGTCATCGCCGACATCCGCCTCGGCGCAGCTTCACTCGCCGACCGGCCTATCCGCTGCATCGCCGCCGAAGCGGCGTTGATGGGCCGTTCGCTTGCGCCGGAGCATCTGGCGGCACGCTGCGCGCTGGTCGTGCGGCGCTGGCCAGCGAGGCAAAGCCGATCGACGATATCCGCTCGACGGCGCGGTATCGGGCGCATGTCGCGGGCAATTGCTGGAGGAGTTTTTGCGGTCGCTTTAGGGCGGAGTTAGACAACCTGTACCCAGTGGACTGCGCACGCAAACAGCAGATTCCCGAGGGAATGACAGAAAGAAAAGCAAGAACGCTGAGCATGCCCATCAAGATTCCGTGCTGCCTTCCAACAGCTTCCGTGCCCGCTCGACATCCTCTTCCGTATCGACATCGAAGCTGAGCGACTCGGTCTCCACGGCGCGCGTGGAGCGCAGCAGATCGCGAGCGCCGGTGTCGCCATGCAACTGCATCAGCGCGTTGAAGGACGACGCGGGAAAGTAGGCGGGTATTCCCACCTTGCCTGCGTAGCCCGAGCCGCAGGCCGTATCCGGCTGCGCGCACAAGGACCGCAGATGCTCCGCCGTCACCGCGACCTGATCGCACGTCATCAGCACCACACCCGAGGTCTTCAGCATCCGCGCGACGTTGATACCGCGCCGGATGGAAGCTGCTATGCCCTCGTCGGCCTCTTCATTCACGACCACCAGGCACCCTAGCAACTGCAGCGCATGGCCGAAGTCTCCGTCTGGCCGCACCACCGCCATCACCGGCGCGAGCCCAGCCAGCTGCGCCGTGCGAACGGCCCGCTCCACCAGCGTCTCGCCCGCGACCACAACCGTCTGCTTCGGCCGACCCAGCCGCCGCGAAGTTCCCGCCGCCAGGACCACAGCCGCCACACTCACAGCGCGCACTGCGCCTGCAGATACCGCGACGCACCTCCGCGCTCGATCTGCTCCTCGACCATCTCCGGCGTCATCCGCGCGAGACGCCCAGCTTGCCCTCCACGCAGGCCTGCATCTCCGCGATGACCGCCAGCGCAATCGCCTCCGCGCCGTCGCCGCCGAGGTCCAGCCCGACCGGCGCAAACAGCCCCTCGCACGCGCGCTCAAACCCCACCCCAGCAATACCGCGGCCTCCCGCACCAGCAGTGCACTGCGATGCCGCGCACCCAGCAGCCCCAGATAGCGCACACCCGCGGGCAGCAGCGCTGTCAACCACACACGGTCCTGCTCGTAGCTGTGCGTCATAATCACCACCGCGTCGCCAGCGCCAACCGCAAGCCCATCCAAACCCGACGCCACCACCACGCGGTCTGCCTGCGGAAACCGCTCCCGCCGAGCCCACTGCGCTCGGCCATCCACCACTGTCACGTTCCAGCCCAGCAGCGCGGCCAATGCAGACCAGCGGCTGCGCATCATCGCCCGCGCCGAAGACAAACAGCCGCTGCGGCGGCTCCAGCCACTCGGTGAAGCTCGGTAGCGACGCACTGACATACCCGGCTTCGCTATGGAACAGATGCCCACCCTGCGCATCCAGAATGCAGCGCCGAAACGCACCGCCAGCCTCAGGAAGCTGCGTCGCGACTTGCCTGCGCTCGCCCCGCTGCGAGGCCTCCAACGCATGCATGAGCGCCGCAAACTCAGCCGTTCCCGCAGGCTCCAGCAGCAGATCCACCGTGCCGCCGCAACCCAGGCCAAAGGGAATCTCCGCCGTATCGTCAAACAGCGTCGAGTAGCGCTCCACCACGGCTCCAGCGCGCACCAGCACTGCGCCTTTCGAACGACCTCAGCCCTCCAGGCAGCCGCCGGAGATCGAGCCCGCATACTCGCCGTTCGCCGCAATCAGCATCCGCGCTCCGACACGACGATAGCTCGACCCATCGACACGCACCAGCGTCGCCAGCGCGGCCGCATCGCCACGGCGCCAAAGTTCCACGATCTTGCGGCGTTCACTCATCACAGAGAATGGTAATCCTTTCGTCGCGAAGCTCCACCGCGATGCCACGGCATGCAAGATATGGATGCAGTAGCTGCTCTTCCCGTCGTTGCAAAGAAATAGAACAGTTGGGAAAGTAGGTTCCCCGCAAAATTATGGACTGCCATCGAACACAGTTCACCCTAGACTAATCCTGCATAGCATTGGCCACTGCGCCCTTTGTCACTCTGCCGTATCTCATGTCGCTTCCCGGAGGAAGACGGAATGTATTTTCGATCACGCAGCACATTCCCCGCCATCACCGCCCTCGCGCTATGCGTCGCGGCAGCAGGCCATGCACAGTCTCCCAAGGACGCCTCGACCATCGTCCCGGACTCGCGCGTCGACATCTACGCCGGTTATGCCTACATCCACCCGGTCAATAGCGACATCCACTACTTCCAGTATCAGCCGGTCGAGAACCTGAACGCGACCGTGAGCGTCAGCGCCTTCTTCAACCGCCACGTCGGCGTCCAGATCGAAGGTGCCTACTTCTCCGGCAACGCGAGCACGCCGGCTACGACACCGCGCACGGCGTCAAGTGCTTCGACGTCCTCCTGCGACCAGCTGTACTACACCGCCGAAGCCGGCCCGGTCTTCCGCCTGCCGCTGCAGCGCTTCGTGCCGTTCGCCCCACATTCTGGGTGGCGGCGCCAAGGTCAACGGTCCCGTCAACCAGCCGCTGAAGTGGGGCGTCGGTGCCACTGCCGGTGCTGGCGTAGACTATGTTCTGCCCTACTTCAATAACCTCTTCGCCCTGCGCCTCGTGCAGGCCGACTTCTACTACTCCCGCGTGAACTACGGCCCGCTCGTCCTGCCCGCGGGCCTGAGCGGCGACATCGGCGACATCACCGCCTACAAGCTCTCCGCCGGCCTGGTCGCCCGCTTCGGGGAGTTCTCCGAGAAGCCGCCTGTCCAGCTCGGTTGCTCGGTCGAGCCGTCGATGGCCTTCGCCGGCGACCCGCTCACCGTCACCGGCAGCACCATCGCCACCAACCCCAAGCTCAAGCCCACGTTCACCTGGAGCACCGACGGCGGCAAGGTCGTCGGCAGTGGGCTGTATCCGAAGATCGACACCAAAGGCATGAGCCCCGGCGAATACACCCTGAAAGGCCACCTCTCCGAGGGCTCCAAGCCGCGCCAGAATGCCACCTGCGAAGCGCCGTTCACCATCCGCGCCTATGACCCGCCGACCATCACCTGCGCGGCCACGCCCAGCACCGGCGACCGTCGGTACGGACATCTCGATCCGCACCTCCGGCGGCAGCCGCAGAACCGGCCGCTGACCTACTCCTACGCCGCGACCGAGGGCGTGATCGCCAGTACCGGCCCGACGGCGATGCTCTCCACCGCCGGCCTTGCAGCGGGTAAGGTGACCATCACCTGCAACGTCGTCGACGATCTCGGCAAGAGCGCCAGCACCACCACGCAGATCACGCTGAACGACCTGCCAAGCCGATCCCGGTCATCCCGACGCAGCCGCTCTGCAGCCTGTCCTTCGCCCGTGACGCGCGCCGCCCGGTCCGCGTGGACAACGAGGCCAAGGGCTGCCTGGACGACATCGCCATCACCCTAAACCAGCAAGCCGACGCCAAGCTGGTCATCGTCGCGACTTCCAGGCACCGGAGACCAACGTCAGCGGTGCCGAGCGCGCCGTCAACGCCCGCCTCTACCTCACGCAGGAGAAGGGCATCGACCCGAGCCGCATTGAGCTCCGGGTCGGTGACGGCGGCGGCAAGACCGTCACAGACACGCTCGTCCCGGCCGGCGCGACCTTCAAACAAGCCGGTTCCTTCCCTTCAGCGAATCCAGCATCAAGCCCAGCGGCCAGCCCTACGGCAAGGCAAAGAAGCCCGCCAAGGGCAAGACGCCGGTCGTCAAGCCTGGCCACGCGCCGGACACAAACCGACTAGACCGACCCGCAGCCAACCTTGTACCGAAGACGGCGCTGCTTCGAGCATTCTCCACAGGCATTTCCAGCCCGACGGCAGAACGCTCGAGGCAGCGCCTTCTTTCTGGTAAACTCAAAAGGTTGGCCAGCAGCAGGCGAACGGCCCGAGCATCTCCCGGGGCCATACCGCCGCCGCACATACAGCCAACACCCACCAGCAAGGTTCGGGGCGTAGCGCAGTCTGTAGCGCACCTGCTTCGGGAGCAGGGGGTCGGAGGTTCGAATCCTCTCGCCCCGACCATCTTTATGTTTCACCGGCATGCGCGGCGATCGCCCGATGCCTTTCCGCCCGAAAATCTATCTTGAATTTGGCTTACGCCAGCAGATACTGCAGCAGCGCCATGCGCAGATACAGCCCGTTCTTGGCCTGCCGGAAGTATGCCGCGCGCGCGTTGTTGTCCACCTCAGGCGCAATCTCGTTCACCCGGGGCAGCGCGTGCATGATGATCGCGTGCGGCTTCAGGCGGTCGGCCATCGGGCCGTCGAGCACGTAGACGTTCTTCACCGCCTCATACTCTTCGAGCAGAGCGAAGCGCTCGCGCTGCACGCGCGTGATGTAGACCACGTCGGCCTCTTCGATCACGCCTTCGAGCTTCTCGCCCTCGTGGAAGGCGACGTGCTTTTCCATCAGGAACTCGCGGTAGCGCAGCGGAAGCCTCAGCTGCCAGGGCGAGATCAGGTCGATGTGGATGCCCTTGTACAGCGCGAGCAGCGGCAGCAAGGAGTGGATGGTGCGGCCGTTCAGCAGGTCGCCCACCAGGGCCACGCGAAGGCCTTCGATGCGGCCGAGCTCCTTGCGAATGGTGTAGATGTCGGTCAGCGCCTGCGTGGGGTGCTCGCCGATGCCGTCGCCCGCGTTGATGATGGGCACCGGCGAGATGCGCGCGGCTTCGGCGGCCGTGCCCTGCTCGTAGTGACGGATGGCGATGGCGTCGGCGTAGCCGCTGACGATGCGGATGGTGTCGGCGATGGTCTCGCCCTTGGTGGCCGAGGAGCTCTCGCGCATGTTCTCGGCCGTCAGTACGCCGCCCACCGAGCTTCTGCATCGCTGCCTCGAAGGAGAAGCGCGTGCGCGTGCTCGGCTCATAGAAGAGCGTGGCGAGGATGCGGCCGTGCAGCAGGTCGGGCAGGGTGCGCTGGCGGTCGCCGCGCTCCATCTTGTCGGCCTGCGCGCAGAGCTGCTCCAGCAGCTTGGTGTGCGTAAACTGCCGCGCGCTCAGGATGTGTTCAAGCTTCTCCATGCACCCTGCCTTGCAGCACGGTATACCGCACGCGCCCGGGAAATGTGACGCCCTCAAACGGCGACCACGCGCACTTGGTCTTCATCTGCTCGCGCTGCACGAGCCATGGGGTCTGCATGTCGAGCACGGTGAGTGAACCAACGTAGCCGGGTGCGATCTTGCCGTAGCCCTCGCCGAAGCTCGCGGGGAGGAACTCCTTCACGGAAGCGGCCGGGGTTCCAGGCGCAGACGCGGGCGATCTCTTCGGCGGTGAAGCTGTGCTCGGCCATCAGCCACGTCGCGAAGGCGCCGTAGGTGTCGAGCAGCGGGACGCCGCTGACGCCCTGCA